>CAJDSM010036217.1:14666-28655 GCA_903981925.1 Ostrea lurida | reverse complement strand
TATCCTGATTAACAATGCAGCTCAATATTAAAATTTTAAAAAACATAACAAAACCACCAGATCGCATCAAGAAAATATGCACCGATGCAATTTGTCGTTGTATTAGGAATGGTTGTATCCTACGTTATACTTTCAAGGAATGGTTGTATCCAGCGTCATATTTAATTATCATTGATAATCCTCTTAATTGCAAAGTTTGCTTTCTGACAATTATGGTATATATGTGTGATGATATTGTCTTTTCACTGATATAATTTGATTTTAGATGGATTCTTCTGTTTTTGATAAAAATAAGGAATTTTCAAAACGAGCGGCCGATACCAATTTCCACGAAATTTTCTAACTGTGCTGAGGTGTTTGAGCAAGTGGTAGGGAATCTTACCGAATATTATATATCGTCCGAACCAGAATTTATTGCGCCACCTGATAGGCTATGTATTATTGAAGAATTATATGTATAGAGAAGAATAGGAGGTAATTTCTAACCCCTCCTCGATGACATCTGCACTGCCCATGGTAAAGTGCCATAAGGAATGGTTGTACCCTGCGTTCAAACCACGTTGTATCCTGCGTTGGAATGGTTGTATCCAAATGACGTTTGGCCACGGTGAATAATGGGAACAAAGTATACATGTGAATATATAGGGAAAATCTTTAAAAATCTTCTCAAGACCACTGGGCCAGAAAAGCTGAAATTTATATTGAAAGCTTCTTGATATAGTGATATTCAAGTTGTTTTAAATTATGACCCCCAGGGGTACGATGAGGCCACAATTGGGATCAAAGTTTTACATCGAATATATAGGGAAAATATTTAAGTGAATGATTTGTATTATTTTGCTGATTTGGTTTTTTGTAAGTTGACAATTTTTTGCCTATGAATTCAGTCAGGTAGATTATGATGAAAGATGGCAACAGCCTAAACACAATACCTTCAAACTGTTTATTTTTAATTTTTTTTTTAGATTTGGTTTTTAAAAAACGAGAAAAATACATTTCCTTCCTAACCTTGCCATTACATACTCTCTATTTGTATTGAAAAGTTAAGGCAAAATGTTATTAGATAGATTGAAGACCAATGAAAACAAAATTCTATTCAGTGTACTATTTTATTTTTGAGGAAAAACCATGAACAAAAATCAAGAAAATCGTCTTTATTATATCAGACAGGGAAAACCCACTGGAATATACGTAATGGAGAAAGCACATATGTTAACAAATAATATTCAAACCAAAAATTGAAAAAAGTTTAAAAAGGAACACATGATAATTTTTTTCCAAAAAACCTTGTAATAAAATATCCTTTAATTAGGAGTTACCCTTCTTGAATGTATGGAATAAAAAAGAAAGGCCAACATTTTGATCACAATTTAATAAATTCGAATTCTTAGTATCTATGGCATTATCTGGACATATAAGAGGGTGGCATTTTATTAAAAACATATTTCAATTGTTTATTTTGAATAAAGCTTGGGATACCCTTAGAATTAGCACCACTGACAATTAATCCAATGTAAAAACTAGGTCCGTATAGACTTATCCTTATATCGCCTCCAATATGAACCCGACCATATTCACAATAACATGTATGAAGGAAAGATGGGGTAAATAGGTCGGGTTCAATGGTGGAGGCGAATATAATCAGATTAATCTAATTTGTGCGTGTCCTTAACTTTTTCTTCCTCGACTAAAACGTTAAACCGAAAGTAGACCGGTTTCAAGCGGAAAACGCGTCACTTAGCTATGTATGGCACGAACGTTTCATACTACCTTAAGGAATCTGTCTTCTCAGGAACCATTGGACCAGAACAAACAATGTTTACCTAAAAGCTTCATCATATAGAGTAGATCCAAATTTGGTCAGATCATGTCCCACATGGGTAGGGTGGGGCCACAATAAGGGATAAAAATGTTATAAAGGAAAATGTTGACCAGAACCACTTGTCCTATTTCGAACAAACTTGGTACAAATCACCCTTGGCTTTGGTGAAGGTGATTCAAGTGTGTTCAAATGAAGGACCAGGCCCCCATCAAATAGGAGATGATAATGACATTGCAAAAATAATGTGACATAGTCAATATATCTTGAACTACTATTTCAAGATANATGTGACATAGTCAATATATCTTGAACTATTATTTGAGATTTCATTTTGTCACATGTTTACTCCTTTTTCCCGTGGATATCACTCATAACTTATTACACTGTCTTTTCCTACGCCGATTGTGACGTCAGAGACGTATGTAAAATTTACGTAGTTTGTGTACAAACATGCCAGGCAGAAGCAAAATTCTCAACAATATTACTGCTGTAAAGAATCATTAGGAGTATACTTTTAAAAGAAAATTTTTAATAATCATGAAGATTTTTACTCTGATTTGCCTAATTACATTAAACAGTTGAACAGAGATATTTTTCAAGTTGAACAGAGGCATTTTTCATGGACACTTTTTCTTTAAGCGTAGTGACGTCGCAAAGGTATGCGTCTTCGAGGACCGAAGAGTAGGAATATGAAGAGAAAACGAAGGAAGGGGGTGTTAAATATGTGATAAAAAGAATCTCCTATGGTTTGTGGTTTGATATGATTTATATCCAACTCGTTGTGTTTTCTATCCCTCGCCAAGAAAACACATCTCGTTGGATATAAATCATATCAAACAACAAACCATGGTAGATCCAATATATATGTTATGGCTTTCATTTCATAATATGACCCTTGTCTTTACCACAACAGCAAGTTAGTGTTGATCATATTGGTAATGAGGCATACCTTTGTTACGTGAATTCATTTTCAGTTATTTTGTGATCCTTTTGGCAACAATATGGGATGAAAATTTTCACAGAAATAAAGATTGATAAAAATTCTTCAAGAAATCATCACCGCTGAACCAGGGCCAAGGTCACTCAGGTAAGCGATGTGGACCATGGGTCTCTTGTTTACGTCTTAGGTTTAACGTGGTAAAGGTCAAACCGGATGGTCGTGGGTGAGAAAGATGTTTCAAAACGATGAAAATCGCAGATGAAACGAAGCTCTGGTTAGGAGAATGATACTACTACTGAGGATAATTACATGTGTACAAAAAAAGCCAGAGCAGCGATAATCAATATACATTCAATAAAGTATAATTGTTCCATTTGAATGTTAATCTTCGTGATAACATCTATATAATCTTACTAAGCTCATCAGGTTTTCTGATAGTTGGACAAAGTAAATTGAAAGCGAAGGATTGTATAGATATGTTAACTGATAAAGAGGACAGTTTCTATAAAAGGAAACTTGTACTGTCTGTATATGTTGCAGTTCCCTAGCGAGGTTTCTTCATGGGGTGATTATGTAAGTAATTTTACTATCGGTTGATTCATTAAGTCAAGTTAGACAAACGGCGAGCGTGCTTTAGCAACCTGTGTATGCGTGACCGGCGTACATGTTATAATAAACTTCTTGATGATATGTTAATCACAATCATAATAAAGTGAGAACAGGTCACCATATGCCGAGTGAAAGAGGATGCAAAATGTGCTAGCGCCGTTATCGCTCTGTTGTGTTGAATAGAGCAAGAAGAAGAGATTTTATATATCGAACAACGCTTACTGTAGAACACCGATCGGTTGCACAAACAACAGCAGGTGATTTTTTTCGTAATTATTTTACTTTATTCAATAAACCTTCTATAACGACTTCATTGTTTTAAAATATCCGTTGGCTAGGGCGTAATTCATTTCCTCGAGGACTTCCATAATCAATTCAATCAATATTTATTATATATTAATTTATCTTTTTCTTTTTTTTTCTGTTTTTTTTTTTTTGTTGATGGTTCTTTATTAGGTACAGACGTAAACGAACTATTTCGATAGCTCTCGATAACATCGAATTCGTTCGAAAGTCTCAAAACTAATGTATAGATCGAATTAGTGGCTCAAGTTTAATAATTTTGGTAATAACCGGTGTTAATTAATCTAGTTAATGTATTTTCATTCTTGTGATCTCTGTCAGTCTGTAAATATAGCCTAAGGAAGTAATTTTTTACGCACACTGGCATACACGACCTAAGTCTCAACGCTTTTCATCAGAGGAAAATTACATGTTTTCGCTCTGTGTCACAAGAACTTACCTTGTACAAAAGCTATCTTGATCAACTCGTTAGGTAACATAAGTCGGATGTATTTTTTTTTTTTATTAATTAAAATAACTCGGTATATTAAAGATGGTTTGAGTCTCCGAAAAGGTCTACGTTTCGGCATTTAATACTGTTGAAAATGTATTATAAGTATATGGTTCTATTCAAGCCGTTACTTCCACAAATAATAAATATAATTGGATTTAATCCTTGTAATAGCTATATTATAAAGTATAATATAATTATTACTACAACTATAGTAATAATACCTTAATTTACCTTTATATAGTAGCGTTATTAAATTGTAATTTATTATATTATATTATAATATATATTTATTTATATTATCTTAAGAAGAACTATCGTTTTGAATATGTTAATTGATGCTAAACAATCGCAATGTGTTACGCGCGTACTCATAATGGCCATAATCCTACACAAATAAACTTTGAAGATAGAGTCTGCGGTAGTTAATGCTTTTTTCTTTATTAATGGTACTAATGGACTGCTTTTATATGGGTGTTTAACCTACCTAACAAGTATCGACGGTCACAATTACACTGACCACTAAATAGAGCCGCGAGATAGGATAGTATCACTATATGAAGTGAATCCACCCGCTCAATTTGTATGTAGTATACAACTGCTACTAAGTGTTCAGTCGAATTCCTTTTGCACTTTGATGATTTATTTTTTTCCTCATCAGAATATTTTAATCTTACAACAATGAGTAATTGAAAGTCATAATCTATGAATTTAAACTACTTTTTACTCCGATACTACTGTGATCTTCATTGTTGGGACAAAGTAATGTAAAATAGTCGAACTTTAATGATAATGAATGTAAGAAAAATGTTAGTACTAAGCTTAGGAATTTACTCTTAATACCTCGAGAATGTACGCGATAATTTGGCCATATGTATAACACATCTTGGTGCTAAATTATGTTGAAATACAAGAGACTTACACACCTTGACTAACACACCCCATAACGGACAGTGTTTACTGAATAAAACTCTTTGTCGACAATAATATTGGAGATATTAGAATTATAGACTAAAAGCTTAAGTGATATGAATCGCACTGGAAGAATAATGTTTATCATCAATTTTGATACACTCTAACCTTTAGTTTTGTTACACCAAATAACACAGTATCACTGCTGGTCTTTATTCGTAGTTTATATGAAAAGTGAGATATGTGAAACTTTTTAATTGATAATAATTACTCTGTTATTTTCGTCGGATGTATCTCCAACAAATTAAAGTTTTGTTGCAGATTTATTACGAAGCACCATCTTGTGCATGCTAAAGAGGATAAAATAAGATATTTTAAGATTAGTTTTAAATTAGTAAGCAGTGGGTAAATATTATATAATAGTAGTCAGTGTGTATTGTTTAATGATTGCGAAGCAAGTATTAGTTCTTGATATTTAGCCGTTAACATACATCACTACGCACAAAACTTGAATATTTATCATCTAGCATAGCATCTAATTAATATAAGATACAAGCACACGAGGCACGAAGAAAAATGTAAAAAGCCTTTAGAGGGGAATCCTCCCGCGTGTCGTAGTCAATGTGGGTCATGATGTGTAAAGAGGTTGACGTAATTGATCATCCTGTAAGCCGAGACTCCGTCTGATTGTTCCTTCGATTATGACTTCCGATGACAACCATGAATTTTCCTTTTAAATCTCATAGCGAGGAAAGTCACGATGTTTCCGTTATTCTACATTATGATTCCTTAGGGATAAACTTTACAAAAGTACCTTTGTACTTCAGATTCTACGAATCTAAAAATGCTTTTAGAAAGGTCAAAAATATCATCACATCTAAGGCACTAATGATATACAAATATCTTAATATGTACTTATGTTAAAAATGTTACAAATGTTCAGTTTCAAAACTAAGCTTAGATACACTGTTGAGTGACCTGGTAAAAAGTCAGCTTGATATTATATCAAAAAATGTTGTTATCAATCATAATTAGAAAGAAAAAAGAATTAATATTTGTACTAATCTAATAATTACAATAAAGTACCTACTATGCAGACATTTCTACACAGCTTATAAATCACACAAGGAAACAGGCAATGTATCTGGAAAAGTTAGAATGAGGAATAACCTACACCTCATCCATTTAAACTTTAAATATAGCGCAATTGAACAATAGCTTATTTTCTCGAGTATACAATTAAGGAAACTACATATCCTTAATGATCGAAGATTCCCAAGTTTGGTTCCATTATCACATAGAGATGCCTAATTATAGACATTTTTGTGGCGTTAGTACTCTATAGTCACTATAGTTATTTGTTATGAACTAGGTATAAAAATGAGAAAATTATATTCACATAAAAGATAACTTGTTATGAAATGATCCAAGTGACGACGGAAAGAAGAAAAATAGAATAAAAGTAGGTTTATCTTCTCACCAAGATTAGATAACTGCTGGTAATACAGATTTGCTGTCAACTCCCTAACACTGGATCATATTGATGAAAAATATAATTGTTTATTAATGATTAAGAAACAACTTTCATTATTTAACTGAAGCAGGAAGATGTGTAAAAATAACTCATTTCAATGCGATACAACTCGATTTGTAGAGTTGGATGGTATTTCGGTAGACTAGTTGTTCTTGAAGAAAAGTGTGCTTCATAAAGTGGATGAATCTCCAAGTGCAAATTTTTGGTATTGAAATATTTTAAGTATTAACAAATACTAAATATCTGATTTATTTTAAAACACCAAAACCTCTAAGCCATAAAAGCAACGGCTGTCCTTGATAGGAGAATAACGCTGGGTGTATTGCGCTATGAAATACAAAAATGTCATAACCTCACAGTCGGCAAAACGTACACTAGAATGCTTCGGAAAGTTTCAGACCTTTATAAGTGTGCATAGTCACAACGTAGAAACCCACTGCGACAAGCGCAATAGTGGCACTCGTGTTCGCTTTAAACACACTACTCTATTCAACACACATCCAAGTACCATAAGTTTGACATCTAAAAGATCAGTGGTAAAAGAAGGGGTTAAGATCAAAGATTGCTGTAGCGGGTGGGTGTTCAATACACATTTAGATCGGAGTGTCCCTGCATATTTTCCACATTTAAGACAAGAGTAGACACGAATATATTGGTGTGACCAAATGCGAACTGCTTTTTATATGTAAGAACTCAAGAGAAATGCAATGAGTGGGCCTTCTAAAACAACATTCTGCAGTACTTTGTGGTGGAAAATATATGTAATCGGTGAAATTCTCTGCTACCTATGATAAATATCATCTTTGTCAAGTAAACAAGTTACGAAAAAAGTCACAGGAATTGTTCCAAGTTAGTATAAATAGTATTGATCATCCAGGGTCAGTTCTACCCAACAATTACAATACCATTGCCAGTGGTTTTCAGTGAAAGGTCAGCGGACAGACGAGACATAGCTCCATTGAAGAGGGAGGGGTGATCCTGAAAGGTACAAGAAATTATACAAGAAAGACAGGATAAGGGCCTTTCGTAAATACGGGAAACATGTTCGATCGTAACGTAGTTATTTTATAAATTTTCTTCAACATTAGTGAAACTGGTTGATAATTAATGAACGTGACTATTTATATTTGTTTGTTTACAAAAAAACCAAATACTATTTAATGAATGATGTAAACATTTAACAGGTGAAGTCAGGATTCAAATATGGTTAGATACTAAGCACATTCAGGGAAAATTTTTTCCGGATAGTCCATGAATACATCAGAAAACACAGTATCGTCTTGATAATTGAGAAACTTGCGGACAAGCTCATTACATCTAGTTGTACTGCTATTATCTAATTGTCACTGAAGTCTTGTTTTATTATAGAAGCTGGTGGAGTCGTTAAGATTCTAGGGATAAATTTTAGAAGGAATTTAAATCAAATTCCATAAAGAGTATAGGCAATCGTAGCTTCTTAGTACGACAAATCTCAGTTCATAACAGAAATAGCAAACAGCTAAATCAGTACTACTTCGAATACAGAACACAAAATCTTTGGATAAGGAATCAACCTCAGAAGATACAATTTAAAAAATTTCAACTATTTATTGAAATTGTTTTCAAATTCAAATGTACGGATAGTATGTTATGAAATTGAATATATCGATAATTGAAAAATTTTTTCCGCATGTAGAGAGAAAATTATACATCCATGTACCGATCCCATCAAAAGAATTGCAGTGTGGATATAAAAGTTTTTCAGCATCGTGACAAAAGTAGAAGAAGAAATGACACTACATATTTTAACAAGAAACTTTCCTTGATCCTTTTGTTGCCAAAAGAATTTATGACATCATGGGAACATATCTCTTCTGTGTTCCAATTAGAGTTCTAGAAACTGTCTGGTTACATGGCTATCGAGCGCTACTTTTGTTTATAACAGCCCAATGAGCCGCTAGTCAGAGAGGGATGCTTTCATTAATCGGGTTATCGTCATCGCCAGAATTACTCAAGACGGGATTCAAGGGCCCAGCGTTCAACTAGTTTGGTAGAATTTCTTGATTGTCATGCGTATACTGTGATCGACGAATTTTGTGTAGATAAATTATTTTCTCTCATCATATGTTTTGTGTGTTATATCCTTGATTAATAATACAAAGTAATACATATACCAACTAAAAATATGTGTGTATCTAAATCATGGCACTTGTCGATTAAGCCTTTGCGATCTTCCAAATCAACTTATTTCTCCGAGCTACTTTGGCGTAGTATACGAATTCATGTTCGGCCATTATGAGGGTGAACAATTTCGTAGTTTTGCTCTCTGGTCTGGCATATCGTGTTATTTGTTCTGATTAATGTTCTCATCGTTATTATGTGACATCAACTTGCATTGTAACTCAACTACAGTGAATGCCTAGGTGGTGCCAGACACTTCGTCAGCTCTGTTGTGTTTTTTACACAGATATCCCAATTATATTGATGGTGTCACCAGTATCAGCTTAGGAAATTAGAATAGATAAGATAACGACTAAAAATTTATGTTGCTGATCATAACATTTGAATATTACTTCAGCCTTTATCATTGAATAAAATACCAATTTGCTTTTGGCTGCTTGAGATGAATACTTAGAAAATCAAGCGACATGTGCTTTATAGATAATATATAATGCAGATACTGCATCATTCGGCGCACTGATTCAGTACCTCTCTCTTGGAATCATAGTCAGACCGTCTCACTCTGTCCCAGAAATAGAATCAAAACACGGATTTTTGATTTACAGTGAAACAAAATGTCAAAATAAGATCATATGTTTTGGGTTTATTTCTAATGGAGATCATTCACCGATCAGCACGACCGCACCAAACCAATCTCGTGTCCGTGCCACGAAAAAATCTCCTCGCACTCCCCAGGCCGCCCACAGTTAGTGTAAACGTAGTAATATGATATAGTAAATATGTTTAAATGAATACAAGATTTGTATTTCTTTGTTATGAGTAAATGTTTATTCATATATTTGGATGTAATAATATTTATTATGATGTACTTGATAATAACCAGTAACTATTGACGCAGAAATGTAAATAAAACTGCATTTAGACAGTGAGACTTGGTAAGGAACTATGGTCGTGTAACCTTCGAGGTCCTCGATCAAAAACAGCCAGCAAAACTTCTTTACTAGAACCGCGTCGTCGAAATAAATGTTGTACATAGTTTTTATTATCATTGAAAGGCAGTATTGTTAAGCACTCAAATACATCAATGCTGCTTTTATTAAAGATAAAAAGTAACCGAATTATTAAAAATGTACGTATAACCTTGATTTGTGATAAGTTTTCATTTATGCGCGACAGTGACTATTTTAAATAACACCACGAATTTGACCGGGTCCAATATACTTTTTCACATGGCGTGATCTAGGTAAAAGATGCTATGGGTGGGCGATAAGTTAATTTGATAAAAGTGAAAAGTTTTGATTAGAGAATCATAAAAAGACCACACAGGCAGCGATGTAATTTGTTTGGTACATAGTATAACCTAAAATAGTTTTTGTCAGGAATATTCGTGTTTAAATACTTCGATTAATAACGTTATTAGATTGTTTATAAAATCTTGTCTTGGAATACTAAAACAACATTATCATATCTCACTTTGTCATTGTATTCTTGCTTTTGTTCTTTTCCTCGTGTAAAATGCCCGCACCTTTTTAACTTTTATAGGTTAATGATAATCATGTAATATTTGTGTGACACACAATTATATTCTCACGCCGCCGAAGATTTTGAGATTTTGTCTAGTACACGTGCTTTGTGTTATGTACGTAATTTATGAGGAACTAAACGAAAGGAAATTTTTTGATGTTGAAAATGTCAAGTATACGTATTTAATTTAAGGGGAAACACATTTTCATTCGTGTCCTTTGCGTTTTGTTCAAATGCATAAATATTTGGCTTGTAATATGCCGATGACAGGGACAGATATTAGGTTTAATTCATCAATATTTTTATTAGAGTATATATATTTAATGCACCCACCAGAAAAGGTGTCGAAAAGATCTGGCGCGCATTTGTTTGTTGTCCTGATCTGTGCATTCTGTCACTGTCTTATAACTGTCACTTGCTGTTGAAACTTTAACCTCTGGGCTTAACTTTCTGAATGGTAAGTTAGGGCTTCTTGATATTTACCGTAGTGGTGTTCTGTATGACAAGACTCTTTCGGTGGGTATCCGCAAAAATTTTTTGACCTCTGTCTAGACCTTAGCACCTTAGAAGTTTGCTACTTTTCAAAAACTTTCCTTAGTTATAAATTTTAAATGGGTAAGAATATAATGCGGCTTTGATAATTGCAAAATGTATTGTTTCTTTATGACAATATCATTTTCGTGGGTACCAACAAATGCGCATTTTTTGACATCCCTTGAACCTTGACCCTATGGAAGTTTGAGCTAACTTATCAAAGTGGTTTGTAGACCTTAGCTATTAACTCTCCTTTGAAAATGATTAGGTTAACTAACGAGGATGTTGGAATAAATTGCAGTGATGCATATATGTTTACTTTAATTTACAAAAGATCCATTTGCTTGGGTACCAACAGATCTTTTGACGCTCTCGTGACTCCATGTGGAAGTTTTTGACCGTACTTTTCGAATCAACCTCTTAATACGCTATACGTCTCATAACTTATTGAAATGTCAAGATTACTAGGGTTTTTGTACTTGATTTCAAGATTGTAGGTTTACTTTTGAAGGAATTTTCCCGTGGGTACCCAAATTATTAGCAACCTTCCTGAACCATATGGTTGAGTTCGTTGACCTACTTTTTCAAAACTTCTAACCCCCTTCAGTTTATAATTTTTGAATGGTTAGTACTTACTCAGGGCTTTGAATTAATCAACATGTATTTTGTTTCACATTATGACCGATAAACCTTTCCCGTGGGTACACATTGCTGATTTGCTGGACCTTTGACCATATATAGAACGCGTTGACCGCCTAGCTCTATCAAATAAACTCTTTAACCTTTAGCTATAACGTTGATTGAATGATAAGTATCGCTTCGAGGAGTATTTGGGATATCATCACAATGCTAATGTTTGTTGTATTGAAAGATCTCGTTACATGAGTACAGCATTATCTTTGACCTCATGACTTGATCTTGAAAGGTTTGACCTACTCTTTCAAAACTCTATACCCTTAAGTATATAACTTTTGAATGGTAGAGTAATATTTCGGGTTTGATATTTCATGTCAATGATTTCTTATATGACAATATCCTTCCGTGGGTACACCACACATGCTTGCACACATATAATGTGAGCTGTTTGGAATGGTTATTGACCTAACATTTATCAAAAATTTAAACCTTAGATTAACCTTTTACGAGAGTGAATAACGTTAGGGCTTTTGATATCTTCACAGATTGTTTCTTATTACAAGACCTATGCTTGCGGGTACTAACATTTTTATCACACCCACATCAACCTACTAGCCACACAAAGTTGAAGGACTGTGAGGTTGAGTAAGCTTGAAAAAGACTGTAACCTATAGCTGTAATGTTTGAATGGTGAAGAAAGACTACTAGGGCTATTAATATTTTCGACAGTGTCATGTTCTCTTATTTGAAATACATTACTATTGCCATGGGTAATAAACCATTAATTCTGACGCTGCCTGAAAAGTTAAGATTTTGCAAACTATAGAGAGCAGGTACTTATGTCTCAAAACTTTAAACCATATAAGCAAGGAAACATTGTTTGAAATGGCAAGAGTTTAGCATTCACTATTTAACTAGTGTATTCCACTTATGACGATGTCCTGGTCTTATTGGTACCAAAAATGTCTCTCGCACCTCCTCACCCAGACCTCTCAACACTTGTTGACAACCTTACTTTTAAGAAATTTAACATTGGCCGATAACTTTTGAAATGGTAAGGGGATTTAAAACTTTCATATTCACATTGCATTACTAATTAATGACAGCCCTTCAACTGGCTGTGGAAATAGAGGGGGCATTCGTGTTTCACAACACATCTTGTTTTTAGATAAAATATCCGGTTCCAAACGTCGCCTCGTTAAATTTACTTATGTGGGGATCAAGGCCCGAAAGCGAAAAGCAAAAGACAGAAAATGGCTTTGAAAGGAATTAACAGGCATTAAAGATAAATGATAAGAAGAATCGGCTCGGAGAGATGAATACCGGGAGAAGTATCAAAGACGCGAAAGTAAAGTAAACGTTGGCAGGAGGCTCCAATAGTCACACTGCACGCGTTTCAGCGTTAGGAAATAAAGAGATGGTATTAGTAACCAAGAAGATAAGAAAAAGGACGAGATGTAAACCAGGAAGACATCTAGAGGAACATGTAAGAATTAGTAGTATAATACAATTTAGGCGTTAGTAGTCTATTTTGAACAATTCAGGCTCTAGAAAATTAAAAGCACGAAGCCCTTTCGATAACTGACGGGTATAGAGAAATATATATATCAGTCAGAGATTTGTTTCAGGTTGTTCCCGAGTTTCGAAATAGAGATTTTTAAATAACTGGATATTTCTGTTGCAAGAGTTCAGAAAAGTGTCGAAAAAGATAAGCAGCGTTCAAAATAGAGTTTAAAATTAACGGTATTATTGTTGATAATATTTTTCGCTTTTTTCTGGACAAACCAATAATTATTCAAGCTTGCAACCATTAGATGGGTTTGGCAGTTGTTTGGTCCTGAGTTAATTCGTAAATAGATAGACTAAACATTTTGTTTATGGGCACACACACTACACATACAATGTTGCGTAAGCAATGTATGATCATTCTGGGAGTGGTGGTTCTTGTTTCATCAAGCTCTTGCCGGACAGAAACTACACAGATGAGCACCCATTTTCATGCTCTCTCTAAGTTCGGCCTAAACCAAAGTAGCTTTGCATTTGTTGTGCAGTCAAATCTGTCCTTTGTGAAAATCCTATAGGAAATTGCACTTGATAAACTCCACAAGATAGACACTCCCACAAACAAACAGAACCTAAACCTCCTTCATGGAGGTTATTGATAACTGAAGCAATGCCAGATATATAGTACCAAAATGTAACTCGCAGCTAAATTTTATAAATTTCATGCTTTCGAAATTTCTGTTCAGTTGACCAGTACACGTTCCTTGTTGAAAAAATTGATGTAAGTTTAACTAATATATTTGGGGGAAAATGAATAATGAGATATTTCCTTTAAAGTAAAATTAATATTTTATTCTGTACATAGAAATTTGAAAACAAGAATGGTTTACCTGGTAAAGGAAGGCCGCAGGGTCCACCCGGACCCTCTGCCCAGAGGGTTTACAGGGGCAATCTGGAGTACCTGGAGTGACGGAAGCCCAGGGGAGAGAGGCATTCTGGTGAGAGAGGCTCACAAGTAAAAC
>CAJDSM010036217.1:405-14641 GCA_903981925.1 Ostrea lurida | reverse complement strand
GAGGCATTCCTGGTGAGAGAGGCTCACAAGGGGTAAAAACCACATGTAATTATCCTTCAGATTAGTTAGTATCATTCTCCTAACCAAAGAGCTTGCGTTTCATCGTGCGATTTTACATCTTTTTAAAACATTCTTTCTCACCCGACGACCATCGGTTTAGACCTTTTACCACGTTAAAACCTAAGACGTAAACGAAGAGACCCATGGTCCACATCGCTTACCTGAGTGACCTTGCCCTGGTTCAGCAGTGATGATTTCTGAAGGAAATTTTTTATCAATCCTTGATTTCTGTGAAAATGTTCATCCCATATTGGTTGCAAAAGAGATCACAAAAATAAACTGAAAATGAATTCACGGAACAAAGGATATGCCTTCATTACCAATATTGTATCACACTAACTTGCTGTTGTGGTAAAGGACAAGGGTCATATTAGAAATGAAACCTATAACATATATTGATCTACATGCGTTTTGTTGTTTGATATGATTTATTATCCCAAAATAACAGATGTGTTTTTCTATGCGCGAGGGCGGCGACCTAACTCAATATTAAGAAAAACACACCCGCGCAAGGGTCGGTCACCTACTTAAATGTCAATATCAAAGAGTGCACCACCTAACCAAACCCATATGGAGGGACTTCCTTGTCCTTATCACTTATTTAACACCCGCCTTCGTCATCTTCGATTATTCTCGTTGCGAGCATAAAATTAACTCACCACTCCTCAGTACACGGTCGAAGTTGAGCGCAGGATGTGCGAAGACACCGTGTTGGGAGCGAAAGGGCGAGTGCACTACCGGGCATTAAAAGAAAAAGTTGCTCCATGAAAATAGGGTGCCTACAGGCTGGATCGTCGATCTAGGAACAAAATCTACCCGGGATGTTTTCAACCTTGTTTAATGTAATTAGGCAAATCAGAGTACAAAAAATCTTCGATGAATTATAAAAATTTATCTTAATTAACAAATGATAATACATCACCTGCCTTATATTTTTTGATTCTTAGCTAGGCTCGTAAAAAACAAATTGTTGCCCCGCTTTTTCCCAAATGAAAGTGGCTCCAGATTTACACACCGCCCCTTATTGTACTGCGTTGGCAATTGGAGGAGGAATGGTATGATCAGCATAAGGTAACAATTATTTTAGTAATAGAGAATTTATACCTTTTCTTTGTTTGCCACTTGGATGAAAGAGGAAAGATTCAAACATTTGATGCAGCCAATGTTCATTGGTTTGTAACTAACAATGTATACCTAAAACTCCCAGAATGACCCAGGATTTGAAAGCTAGTTTTTACCAAAGTTCATAGCGAATCACATCATTAGTGATACTTTCGATAACAACAATCGTACCCGAGAAGTCCTAGGAAGAAGACAGTTGATAAAATAGGATATACAGTTATATGACGTGAATAATCACTCAGGGAATGGTTACATACTCCCGAAAGAAGGCCAAGGATAAAGAACACATAGTGAACACACAGATGTAACACTTCTCTATGTATTTTCTGTTGTATAGCAGTAGATTCGATGTCAGAATATAAATTGAGATGTCTCTAATAGTCTATCATTCAAGACTATATTATGTAGCCAACTATAATTTCCGTCGCATATATTGTGAATTTTCTATAAGTAATTGAAGTGCTCGGATTGGCCACTTTTGCGTTTAACCATTTGTAGTTAGATGTTATATACATGTAATATGACCACACACTTTGAGACCTATATATGTGCGCGTGTTCAACGCAATGGAATGTCCCTGAAGTGTAGTGGGTGAATTTTATGGGGGGTGGTACGCAAGTGATGTTGATATCTGCTCCTCCCGAAAAAAAATTATGGCACATATGTTAGTCTTCCCGGCACCTTCAAATCTTACTATTTGCCTATATGACACATGATCCTGGGGAATGGGTGTATTTCTCCAACATTTTCATACCCTGCTATAATTGTGGGTCTACCCGTCTACATCCCACTTTACACCGTGGATAATGTGAGGACAATGATCATGACCAAATTTATCGTGCAATATCCCTCAACAGTCGTGAATAAGTCAATCTGAAGTAGACTGAGGCGATATGGTAAGGAGTAACATTGATGTTTGTTCTGGAGTCCAATGGTTCCTGAGACAGAAGATGTCTATGAAAGAGGTAGGATAGTTGATTGAAACAGTTTCGGAGGTCGCAGTGATCATAGCGGTGGAGGGAGTTGAGACGGACGTTTCGGACGCTTAGGAGAAAACACGAGAAAGGCTTACATTTCGGGAGCTTTAACGTTTTCAGTCGAGGAAAGAAAAGGTTTAGAACGCACAAAATTAGATTTAATCGATATTATTGCCATAATCATTTTCCGCTTGGTTTGCTAAGCTGTTATACAATGCTCTTGGAATAGGCCCTGAGTTCATCTCCAATGCTGTTTGAACAGTCTTCTTTCCTAATCCAAGCAAGCGGGAATTGATCACATTCACTATTTAGCGGGTGACTCTGCTCAATATGGGTGTGAATTAAATGCTAAAATTCAATCCAATTGTTCTCAAAAATATGGAAAGGCGAACCAATAATAACAGCCACGACCACTACAACACCCAAGAATAACATCCCTCACAAGCGCAACACACTAAGTTATCCTCTCACACTTAGGAAAACAAAAAAACACCACCATTCACTAGTTCAGCCTTAGGAATTGCTGACTTCTAATTGAAATATCTTCTCCAGATAATCCCATAAGACTTTATCTTCAGGAAATAAGAGAAATATGATGAATAACAATGTTACCGAAGTTTTCTATCGGTTACAGTAATTCACCGACCCCAAATGCCAACCAATCATTATCCACCTCCAGAGTCCAGATAATGCCATAGGATAACTAGAATTCGAATTTATTTAATTGTGATCAAAATGTTGCCTTTCTTTTTTATTCCATACATTCGAAGAGGGTAACTCCTATTAAAGGATATTTATTACAAGGTTTTTTGGAAAAAACATTATCATGGTGTTCCTTTTTAAACTTTTCTATTCAATCTTTTGGTTTGAATATTATTTTGTTAACATATGTGCTTCTCTCGATTACGTAGTATTCCAGTGGGTTTTCCTGTCTGATATAACTAAAAGACGATTTTCTGATAATTTTTGTCATGTTTTTCCTCAATAATTTAAATAATAGTACACTGAATAGAATTTTGTTTTCATTGGTCCCTTCAATCCTACTAATACATTTTGCCTTAACTTCTAATACAATAGAGAGTATGTAATGGAGGGTTTGAGGACAAGAAATGGTATTTTTTCCGTTTTTTAAAAACAGAATCTAAAAAATAAAATCCTTAAAAAATAACCACAGTTGAAGGTATAATGTGTTTAGGACTGTTGCCATCTGGTTCATCATAATTTGAACTGAATTCATAGCCAAAACATTGTCAAACGGTTTCATTCCACTTAAATATTTTCCCTATATATTCACAGTGTAAAACTTTGATCCCAATTGTGGCCTCATCGTACCCTCGGGGGTCATAAAAACAAAACTTGAATATCCACTATATCAAGAAGCTTCAAGAAATTCAGCTTTTCTGGCCCAGTGGTTCTTGAGAAGAAAATTTAAAGATTCCCTATATATTCACATGTA
This sequence comes from Ostrea lurida, assembly GCA_903981925.1. Taxonomy (NCBI): domain Eukaryota; kingdom Metazoa; phylum Mollusca; class Bivalvia; order Ostreida; family Ostreidae; genus Ostrea; species Ostrea lurida. Next base: position 11,026 of record CAJDSM010036217.1, on the reverse strand, counting down.
TAGCTTTGATCCCTTATTCACGTGGCCAAACGTCATTTGGATACAACCATTCCAACGCAGGATTACAAACGTGGTTATGAACGCAGGGTACAACCATTCCCTTATGGCACTTTACCATGGGCAGTGCAGATGTCATCGAGGAGGGGTTAGAAATTACCTCCTATTCTCTCTATACATATAATTCTTCAAAATACATAGCCTATCAGGTGCGCCAATAAATTCTGGTCGGACGATATATAATATTCGGTAAGATTCCCTACCACTTGCTCAATACACCTCAGCACAGTTAGAAAATTTCGTGGAATTGGTTATCGGCCGCTCGTTTTTCCTTATTTTTATCAAAACAGACGAATCCATCTAAAATCAATTATATCAGTGAAAAGACAATATCATCACACATAATATACCATAATTGTCAAAAGCAAACTTTGCAATAGAGAGGATTATCAATGATAAATTAAATATGACGCTTGGATACAACCATTCCTTGAAAGATAACGTAGGAACAACATTCCTAATACAACGACAAATTGCATCGGTGCATATTTTCTTGATGCGATCTGGTGGTTTGTTATGTTTTTTAAAATTTTTAATATTGAGCTGCATTGGTAATCAGGTTAAATAGCCCAATCCATATTACACGGAAGACTTTCTTTCGTGTACAAAAGTTCTATGTGGCAATACCTAAGTTGATTTGGATTGCAACCCCTGTCATTTACAACTCTGACCTATTCATTATCTTCAGAACTATTTCAATAGATTGATCAGTATTCATTGCAAGACCTTTCATTTCACATTTGGACATCTGTTTTTGTGACCTTATGTTTATTAGCTTCTTTTATAAAAATATATGATTAAAGTTTGTCAGATAGTGTATAAAAGTATAAAGGACTTCATAAAGTTTATGAAATATACTTACACTTACTTTATGTGATATATCTTCATTGCTCTTCCCCTTTTTATGAAATCAGAGGAGATTGAAGAGAAGAGAGCGGAACATGAGCCCAAGACCGAGAAAGAATGAGTGAGTGTACGACGAGAGGAGAATGAGAGACCAGAGGAACAAGAGATGAAGGAGAGAGAAGAGAGTTCTTTTACGTGAGTTGTGACAAAAGTTACTCGGGACAGACAGCCCACGTTCATGGAGCATCTGATCCTTGCTATGTCTCCTATAATTATCTAGCACATTTGCATTACGAAAATCCACAAATTTAAGCCCGGTGAAGTGTGGGTTCCCCTTTTCCAATAAGAACTTTGTAAAGATATCTTAGATTCTACTGGGTGTCTTGCATGCACATGCTGCATCGTCGCAAATCTTCGGGACACATGTTCAATCTTGATCCTTGATCCTTTAGTGAAAGGTGAAGGTTCTTTTAAGCCTTACCAGACACTCAGCTGCTAACGGTAACATGTCCAGTGGGAGTATATTTGAAGTAAGCATTGTAGAAGGGCTTTGGAAAAGCATCTTCCTCCAGTAAGACATCGTCAGAAGTGAGGAGAATTCTTTTGGAGAAAGGAGTAAAGGTCAAGAAATATTATTTATCAAATGTCCTAACAGTGTTGCAGTGAATTATGCAGGGCATTAAAGCACTGGAATTTTCATGCAGTGAGACCTATTCATATTTCTATATTGAGACGAATATTCTACCATATGCCTCTGCGTATTTATATTCACAAACTGCACAAAAACCAATACTTATTCTTGCCAGTGGGCACGAGCGTGACGACTGTTAACTATCGCCTATATTAAGTAATGGAAGACTGTAAACATTGGCGCCGTGACAGTGAAATACCGAGTTTACACTTTAAAGCGATTAATACATGGCGCTTTTAATTCCATACGTTGATAACTAGCATATTTACGTCACATTGGTTGGCTAATCCAAAAAATTTTTTACGCTCACCTGAAGGCCGGAGCAGGTTCAAGTCGAGGGCTTCTAGACCCTTTATCATCCTATTGTCCCGTCGTCTTGGGTCTGTCCGTCTGTCTCATGAAACTTTTCACATTTCACGTTTCTAATTCCTCAAAGAAACCGCTGAGCGGCAATTGCAACAAGGAATTAATCTATTCAAATACATCTTGGGTGAAGGAACGTCTAAGAGTTGGACCCAGGCACGCACCTCAAATACGGGGGAGATAATCTAGCCCCGCTGCAAAAAATAGGTGTGTAGCATGAATCATCTAGAAAGTCTTTTGAGAAACCCCATCTGGCCAAAAAAGCCGTAAATTTGTTTTGAAAGCTTTCCCCCTTGGATTGATTAGTGGACATTTCAAGTTTTCGAGTTTCTCAATCTAATGGACCACCACCATAGGGTATGAAGATGTGCCCACACATAAAGGGGAACCCACATAAGAATGCCCCTATCGTCGCCCTCGATACCTCCGCGAACGACGAAGTCGTTTACCTGTGTAAAAAATACGTCTTGGATGGAACGTAACCATCTGGGGCCAGAACTAGCAAGCCTGCGAAATTAGTATATGAAATCCTCCGTGCTACATATCGTTAGTACAGTGCATGCAAAGTGAGAAAGGTGTCTATAGAGCGAGATCCCGGTAGGGCCCGCAACGACTGACGAAGCACCTTGAGTATAAAAAAGCACCAAAACGGACAACGATGAGCTGGTTTTAAGGTCATCCGCTCAAGTTGGACCGGCCCATATACATCCTCCATAAGACGCTACCCATGAACCCGTGACCCATCAGCTCCTGTACCAACTGCATATCTCTAGAATTCCAGTGACTCATTTAATGTCTCTCCCCGATATAGGAGCGTCGTGCACTGAAAAGATTAGTGAGTCTACGTACGCCCTGTGTTTGATCTACTTACAACTGTTTTTCAATGTAATATAGTAATAAAATGTATAATTGTTATTGAAAAAAATCAGAAAGGATCCCATTCTAGCTGAAGAACATCAATACTGGGCCGCTCAGACTCAAGAGCTATAATCTGCTTTATATTGAAAAGCTATACTGCATGAAGAGATTGTATTAGGGAGAGTCCACATATAGCTGTGTGGTGCAAAGTCCCTATTTGGACCCAGGGCCAGGTAGTGAGAGACCACACATCAAAGAATAGGGCAATTTCATTAATTTTTACAATGCTGAAATTCGACTATAAACCACTTATGATTATATCTTCAGCTGAGAAAACAAATATTCTCTTCACAAATACTGATCTTGAAGAACCACTGGCCGGGGTGAGAAGCTCTGAAAATTTGTATGAAAGATTTATCCTATGAATATATATAAAGATATGGTAAGTTTTAGTTTTCAATATATTCATGACCCTAGGGGGACAACTATGGACTAATGTAACGTGTGAGACGAGCCACCCTTAAGGCGCTTTTCATGCTTCTGACCATCTGCAAACCATAAGTAAGGGAAATTCTTTTAAAATCTTTCTTCATTTAACCAGTAACGAGTGCCGCTATATTACCTTAAGCTGCCATGATAATGGAACTATGATATTTAACGTTTATTCAGATAATGGCGTGCCCCACCCCCTCCCCCCACCTTTCGGGGGTTGGGTGGTGGCCACTATATAGGGGATAGAAGGTCTAAATTATCACACTAGTTATTGTATATGTAGTCGATACATTTGTATTTTTTGAAGAATTATTTCTTGTGTTCGTAGAGTGAATTCCTACCCTCCTGATTCACTATGTATGGAAGGGCCCATCTGGGTCATTGACTTGATGCGCCCTATTATACAATGCATGATCAATCATTGTAAACTCATTAGATCTTCACCCCTCATGAACTAATTATATTGGCTAATTACCCTTGTTTTATTTTGAAGTCAAGATTCATGAACTCAGTAATTGTCATTTATGGGTTATAGGATGGATGACAGAGGTTAAGCTAGTCCCACATGCGTTGATACACATATTTCTAATTTCTCAATAACACTTGCTATCTCTGTAGTGACAATGATAGTGCTTCAATGGTGGACGGATGTGCCACGACGCTGCGGCCTACCTCACTTTTGTCTCAAGGGCAGTTAGACTTGTTGAAAGAGAGTAGAACAAACTTGGCTGGATACAGAGCGAATGAGCTGAAGGCTAATGCTCTTCCCACCAGCTAGGACGACCACAGCGTGCTCCAGCACCGCCGTGGTGTCGAGTTGACTCTCATCGGGCAAAATCCAAATTAGGCAAGTTTACCAACACACTAGCACCCGTCCCACACAGTATATCCGCCCGAGCAAGCTGAGAGAACAGCGCTTTAACTTACCACGTAGTCCTACATCGCTAGCAATGTAGCAACAAGGCTCCAAGTCTCCTTAGGGACCACAGTACAATCAAGTTTATATAAACAACAAATAAAGCAATTTGGGTAAAATAGTCTCCCCCCCCCCCCCCCCCCCCCCCCACCACCACCACCATGTGTTTGGGTTGTCGCTCAATATCTTTTCACCCCTTTGCTTGATGTCCAAGTCCAAACATCTGTGCATAAGGGGGTGTTCCTGTAGACAGTTAAGAGTTAGAATTCTCGAGCTTTTAGTCAGCCTACTGCTTCTACCACTCAATATTCTTTGAGCCATTTCTGTGAACATAACTAAACCCCAAGGTGGCATAGGTGACTTTCCCGTTGGAAAGACTAAGTATGTAGGTGACGACTACACTCGGTATTCCCCCAGGGACGATAAAGGATCCAATGGGTCAAAATTAACAGGTTTTATGTCGTATGAAAATAACTACTGAATAAGGCGGATACAGAGACGTATGTATGCTGTAGGAGAGAATTCAATAGTTGCATTACACAATAATACGATCCTCAATAGAAAACACAACAACAATGGTCCCAAAACGCAAGATAAGCAATTCACAGAGAAATGAGTGTGCCAAACCGTAATCAAAATTTCCTCGATACTGTACTATACGGTCTAAATTTTTATAATCGTGTGTATTTTTGAGTCGCCTACCTTGCTCTTGTATGGCTAGCGCGAAGGCATCAGATTAGATTATGGATTTCAATACTTTTCTAAAGTCAGGAATTCGCGGTTCTCTCGTGCATTTAACACCAAATGTCTTTCTGTTCACATCTATTTTTTCTCAGAAAAAACTCACATCATGCCAGGGTACACCTATGATCATTTTTGGACAGTAGCATCAGGTATGACAAGCTGTATTTAATGTTAAAACGATCCTCTCAATTGATTGTCCCAAATACGTTGCGCATCGTTCCTTTAATTTTACAATTCGTTGTATTGACACAACTTTTTTTAGAATATTTGTATACATGGGACATAATCTTTCACTGCACAATTTTTTTCTTTCTCAGGAACCACTCACTGAGGCCATAGCTTCCTGACACTATTTGGCACAGAGGCATCAGTTATGGCATAACTGTAACGTTTATAACGCCATTTTCCCAATCATGCTGCACCGCAGTCAACTTCCTGTTTGACGCAACCTTAAATATTTTAACTGGACAATAATTTTCTGTCACATGTAGTCAACAGGATACCACAACAGAGATCTCAGTCGTTCGCTGAAGTATTTTTTGGCTATGAAGAACCAATCAGTATTGGGAGATCATCGTTCCCATAACCTGTGTATTCTTGTTATCGTGATAAAATCAAGAAGTGAAAATAAGTGAACCACGAGGTGGTTTTATGACCGACGATGCAGTAATAGGAACAATCCGAGTGCTATCGGGTGTAGACCGTTTCCAATTCTGCCGCTCGTCAACCCCTGGATCTTGATCGGACAATTATCTCCATAGAATCATGTAATAAACATTATGTGTACCATATTCCTTTCACAATTTTTCATGGAACGATCGCAGGCACATCGTCCTGATATTTGGCACAGGAGCTATCAGTTGATGGATACGATGTATCGTGTAACGCATTCTCCAATCTGCCGAGCGATGGTGTCAATAACGGTGACTTGCTTACACGACATACTCAGCAATATTTATAACATGGCGACAGAAAATTTCTGTTACATTTTCATTAGGAACCACACAAGTGAGCCAGACTTTCCTTAGTAATATTGGGGCACAATTGCTCTCAGATGGTAATACGCATCGTGGTAAACGCAAGTTTCCCACATCATGGCAACAGAGATCCACCTTTTCTCAGGTTTGGGCGCAACCTTTAATGCTTTTGACCAATGAACACAACTTTGAGTACAATAGGGCAATTGGACGAGAACACCTTTGGAAATTATGCATAATGTCTTTATTTTCATGAACTAGGGTATCTGCTCACAAATGGAGACATATATACCACTAATTATTTGCTAACTATTTACATACTGAGAGCAGATTCATATCATATGTTGGAATATGGAGCATGTCATTCTGTAAACTTTGAACACAGGAACTGGAATTCTGACACAAAAAATAGATTAAACTAAACTTTTTTGCCCCATATGATCGATACTCCTAATGCTTATGAACCCTACTTTTCTAGATTGACCAACATACATGCAAAATTTCAAGTAGCCCAGATAAGGCCTAGGACGTACGGCTAGTGTCGTTCCCTATGTGAAAGAACTTACCACTAAAGGATTGGTGTTTGACAATATTATGACATCTATCATAGTGGTATGAATTAGTAGCGCTACTTTACGGTTCTTACTGTGGTCAACTAATGCACATTACCATGTTTGTGTATCCTCCTACATATATAAGCGACGTCCAATTTTTGGTGAATTAACAGGTCGATACCTCTTAGTTGCTCCCGATATATAGTACATTCCCGATGGGAGGGAATGGCCGGATGGAAACGTTTTGGCCACAAGTTCGGTGTTAGAATAATGTATCACGGCCCTCGACTCGTAAGACCTACTCCCGAAGTTGGGACGTCCATACATTGTTTTTTGAATACCACAGCGTTCTCCTATCGACTTGGGGCCAATGATTTCGAACGATACTCAACCACTTTTGATGATCATACCATCTATCCCAGTCTATATATTTATATCCAGATTTGAACCCAACGAAGAAGCGCTTTTGATTGGTTGGGAACACCCGTTATTTCCATCCTCCTCTCCCGCCTCGTATTCATCGGGGCTTTTGGGATTACTTCCCCTTCTCACAGCCGATTGGTCATTACCTGCTTTTCGAGAAAGATTGTAAGATTATAGTTAATGTTGAATTAGAAACCTTTATCAAGATCTCAGTTCCATCCACTCCTCTCACAGATATCTCTCATATCATCATCCCCCAGAATGTAACATATCTTTGTTATATTCTAGATCATATTTTTAAAACTTGGACCCAAGGGTGTTACTGGAGAGGGCGCGTCACTTAGATGGTTGGTGCCTTCCTATCTCGTAGCTAATTAGTGACATCGACGTGGGGTCGGTAGCGCGGAGAGTTGGATGTCGATTAAATACGACAACTGACCCCAAACGGCGAACCTGGAATCTGCGGACCTCTTCGAATATAATTTCAAGGATGGGGGTAGGGACAATTGGGTCAGCCAATTGCATCACTACGCAATTAGACTTTCCTGCCTAGTGGTTTTCTTGTAGAAATTTTTTTTACCGAGAATAAGGTGTTTTTTACGCCCCAAACCCGTATATACAATTAAACTTCTCATCCCGATCTAGAGAAGCTACTTCGTACGAATCATCTTTATGTCGGCAGACCGGAAAATTAGTCTTGACGTTCACATAAACCAGTGTAAAAATTGTGCTGGCACTAGAAAAAAAAAATACATCTCTCAGAGTAACCAGTCCTCACCAAGTATTCTCTGCGGGTGTCCGAGACTATCCCGCAGACGTTATTTAAAATCGTAACTCTCCACTATAAGTAAATACGGCCGGGACCGCCAACTCCAGTTCGACATATCCGAGGGGTTCGACGATATGCCGATCGAGCATCAATACCTGAGAGGTAACCTGTATCTCCTACGAGGAGCATAGCCATTTTTATTTGCGGCGGACAGCAATTGATCGTGTGTAATTCTTCAACTCAGCCAACTTTTCTGATTGGATCTCGGTGCAACCCGCTGTGTTTTCTCCCCTGGGCTTCCTTTCACTCCAGGTACTCCAGATTGCCCCTGTAAACCCTCTGGGCCAGGAGGTCCGGGTGGACCCTGCGGGCCTTCTTTACCAGGTAAACCATTCTTGTTTTCAAATTTCTATGTACAGAATAAAATATTAATTTTACTTTTAAAGGAAATATCTCATTATTCATTTTCCCCCAAATATATTAGTTAAACTTACATCAATTTTTTCAACAAGGAACGTGTACTGGTCAACTGAAACAGAAATTTCGAAAGCATGAAATTTATAAATTTAGCTGCGAGTTACATTTTGGTACTATATATCTGCATTGCTTCAGTTATCAATTATAACCTCCATGAAGGAGGTTTAGGTTCTGTTTGTGGGAGTGTCTATCTTGTGGAGTTTATCAAGGCAATTTCCTATAGATTTTCACAAAGGACAGATTTGACTTGCAAAAGCACTTTAATTAAGCCTGTTAAATTCCGTGTAGTTTTGTGCCATTGGAACACCCTCCTTTACTACAATGTATAATAAACATTGGTTAGGCAATTTTATAAACAAAAAATGACAAAATTGTGTCTTACACCAGAACAACCTACCCGTAACCCCGTCCTCTGCAGCATCACCCTTTTCACCCTTCGGTCCGGACACCCCTGGAGGGCCGCTTATACCGTCCGAACCTGGCAGTCCAGGGGGGCCGCTAGGACCTACGGGGCCAGGGTCTCCTTTGCTCCCTCGTCTTCCAGGATCTCCAGGTAATCCATCTTTCCCTCTCTCCCCCGAAAATCCAGGTGGTCCTGGAATTTACACACCATTTTTGAGGTTAATTTCATTACTTAAGGAATGTAACTTTCACACCAGATGCCATTCCGAAGTATAATTGCCCGTTCACAAATTGCATTAGAAAGGGACGACATTGTGAGACCCTCCACCCAGACATGTTAGCAACATTGACAACACCTGACACGGCGCTTGTAATAATAGATGCATATTTCCTTGTTTTACATTGAACACCCTGACAGCGCTTTAATAATATGCGGATTTCTTTGTTTACAGTTGACACTGACCTGACAGGCGCTTGTATAATGCGGATTTCTTTGTTTACATTGACACGCCGACAGGCGCTTTATAATGCGGATTTCCTTGTTTACTTTGGCGAAAAAGGTGAAGTTGATTCATGTTACATGTATTGGACATAAAAATCTAATTTTAAATATATTGGTTATAATCAAATTACATGTAACAATTCTTAGACTTTTTGTAGGAAACATTTTTATGATTTTTTTTTTCAAAAATGTACGTAGTGAGCTGCAACGGTGTGTGGTTACGAATTAATTTACGCTCTAACGCGCGTTATGGAAATTTGTTTGCATACACCGATTCAGTTACTGGTATGTGGCTACTATTGCTGACATTTTCATTTTTAAAACCTTTTTAATGTGTGTTTCATTTAAAATTTATATTTCAAAATACCCGCCTAATGCATGGGTGAGTAGCGATAAGCGGAACAACCCATGATGTCATATCGTACAAGAAAAAAGAGAGCACGATGCTGAAAAATTTAATGATCCAATCCTTGAACTTATTTTTAATTCAATCTCAAAAACATTAAATTATCAACAAAGATTTACAATCTGAGTTTTAAACAGAAAAGCTCACTTATACACGCCTTCCGCTCAAGTGAGCTAGAAAGCACATGTAGTCATAGAGAACACTGCAATCAGAAAACTACATTCCCTTGATGTAAAATGGTTTAAAAATTGAAGGGAATTATAGAGAAGACTAAATTCGTGATGACAATATAGGATTAAACATTCTTTTTGAAGAATTTATCATAAATTCTTCAAATAGAATGTTTAATTCTTATAATTCCAATTTGTTCACTGTATGAACAATTTTAAAAATTTGAATAGTTCCGTGCGTTACGTTGTTTGTTTTCATGCGCGTATATTGTTATGTCACGTTTTCGGATTTATTGATGTGTAAATTCTTGTTTTTAATTTTATCCAATCAATAAAGGACATCTGAATTATGTGCATATTATTTTTGTAATGTTCATCAATTTTGATCGGGATCGGTATTTTTTTTTCTTCTTTCTCTCGTCTGATTCAAATTTAATTTAATATACAGCGATATATCTAAAACTTGGTAAATTTCATTTCAGTTTTTAAAAAAATATATATTTGACTAATTAATATATCTTTTTCTAATTGAAATGTGTTCTGAATATTTTATCCGTAGAATTAAAAATTACTAGGAAATAACGTTTCCAAGAAGGAACGGGGCTCGGAATCACGACCTCACGGTTGGATAGCAAACGCTCTACCACTGACTGCCGATACCTATTTAAGGAAACATTATGTAGGTTGTTAGTATTATGTAATGCAACTTCTTGTCGACAAATATACACACTGTACTATATAATATACACTGTACTATATAAATCTTATACGGTACATGTACCAATTTTGATGCACCAGATGCGTATTTCGACAAATTTAATGTTGGAAATCCGAAAACAAGTAATTAATCAAAGTACTTTATGTACTGATAGCCGGTTACTGTATTGAAAAAAACTAGGGATGTCAAAATGAGTAAATTTCTCAGTCGATTATTCGATAGCTTTAGTCTAAGAATATTCGATTATTCGAAAAGT
>CAJDSM010036215.1:1914-15805 GCA_903981925.1 Ostrea lurida | reverse complement strand
AGATTTTTCAAATTAGAAGTTTATTTCTTGAAGACACAATTTAAAACAGTGGCTAGTTTTCTCGGCACTATACGGTTATTGTTTTCAAACATATATTTTCCTTTATCAAATATCTTTATATGGAACGTTTAGTAACATATTCAATATATGTAAGGAAATCATGACTCGGGCCTTGTTTACATAACAAAGAATTATAAGTGCTGTATCTCACTTGTAAGTCAACAGATATCATTAAAAATTTTCCTGACAATTAGAAATATCTTAGTCAAGCATTCAGTCTGACTGAAGTCCGACCCTACTTATCACTTCTAGAAGTGATAAGTGATAAGTAGGGTCAGACTTCAGTCAGACTCACTCAGTCAAGCATTGTAAACATTAGAATTGGCAATCTAAAATTTGAACACTTTTAGTTCAAAACGTGTCCATGCCCCTTTAAGATTGTACATATATAAATGTACCGGTATATGAATATATATATGGGAATGTTTAATCATGAGATTCATGACATAGCAAAATGGGCATTATTTTTGTTATTCTCCCTTTATTTTTGTGGAACAGAGTTCATGGGGCTTCATGTACAGTAATATAACAATCGTTTATTCACATCGTTTCAGTTCTACTATAGCAACCAACAATCGGAATTTGGTGGTAATCGGTACATCACTAAGCACATGTATGACACACATCACACCAATATCTGTGTCATCAGTCCTGATAATTTTGATTGTTTTACAGTTTACACTGTACAGCTTGAAACCCTTCTTTCCTTTTTAATTCATAGTTTTGTTTTAATTTCAGCCTGTCTTTTACTGTGTCATTAATTTTCATGTCTTTTACATATACATGTATTACATAATACTATATGATCATGTGATACAACTTTTTTTTTATCATTTTCAGCGCCTTGGTAAATAATTATTTTTACATGTACATGTATATAGAGCGCTTTATGAATATTCCTTTTTCTTGTATTACTGGTTTTCTTTTCTGTTTGTTTTTCTCCAAAAAAATCTGAGAAATCCTGTTTTCTTCACTTAATGCTTGAAATCTTATTCAGTTTATGTCATGCGTGTATGTCAGATTGTACATTCCTAAGTCCTAACTGAAATTTTGACTTGCCATTCCAGTGTCTATATTTTCATTTGCACAGACTACAAAATGATTTGTCCGCGAATAAATGCCGAAGTTAACATAGGGTAAGTTCTGTAAGCCTCTATCCCATATCAGATCTGTCACTGAGGGCTAGTTTTTAAGTGACTGGAGGGGGAAAATAGATACAACTAAATATTGGGGTTTAGTCTTTTTGACATAGTGCTCAGCTAATTAGCGGTGTAATTATTCATTCTAGAAGTGTTTGCAAAAAAAAAAGTGCAAATGTAAAATAAGTGAAAGTTAATTCAGCTTAAAAAAACCAATTTGATTTCAGCTAAAGAAGAATTAATATATTAATTATACTAGATAGGGAGTATATTCCTCATTGGACCAATATCTTTGTAATCATTGTGATTAGGGTCAACCAAACAATCTTTGTTGACTTCCCATGGGCCACGAATGTGGACAATGGAGTTCACATTAGTTTGTACCAGTAGACAGCGAATGCTTACTCCTCCTAGCAACTGAGTCTCACCCCTGGTGATCAGAGGTCTGTGTAGGCTTAGCTTTTATTTTTATTTGTTTGGGACTTACAGAATTGATCACTCTATTGATAATTCATTATAATTAATAATTTCTCTAAAGGGGTCTTCGCGCTACAGAAGAGTCAATATTGAAATGTCGTATATTGGCATTACACGCTCAGGAATGGATTTGGAATGCCCTCTTTCCATGTACCAGCCAATTGAGAATCACAGTGAGCATTGGAGTGGACATATTACCTGTGGTGATTTACAGTTTTGTACACAAACCCATTGGTGTCCAGTGGACATTTAAATCCCACTCTAATAAAATGCCCAAAGTGACGAGCGTGGGGCAATATAAGGTCCACCTGGAAGCAGTATGTAGGGGCATTAACATCCATGTCAGACCAGCATCAAGGTAGACACTGGTGGCAGTAAAGAATCACAAGTAATTCTTAATTGAAAAAAGATGAAATTGGATTGCAATTGAGAAGACCATTCATATAGAATATTCATAGTAATTGATATGAACTTTTTTGGCTTAAAATTTGTTATAATCTGCATTCAAAAACAAAAATCCTGATTTGCTTTAATGGGTTTGTGTACGTGATATGTTGTATGAATTTAAAACTCCAAACCATTAATGTTGATACTATATAAACTAATTGTTGAAATATCCAAATGTGGAGGTAATAAAATTTAATCATTACTTCATTGGATAGAGTCTTACCACGGAAAGAAAAATAAAATTCGAATTATTTAAGTCTGGAAAATTTTGCATGCATGCATTATGCACAATTTGATCAAAGTTATCTCTTCTCTCCTCTCTTCCTCTTCTCCCTCTCTCTCTCTCTCTCTCTCTCTCTCTCTCTCTCTCTCTGTTGTTCTGTGGTTTTTTCATAATCCCTCCATCCAGGAAAAAAAATTTCATTCGGGCAAGATTGTTATATAGTTTTAGTAAATCAAACAATTACTTTAGAGACACCTTTCCAAGGCGGAAATTATCTAAAGCGATCCCACCAGTTGGTCTTCACATCCTTTTCACAATTTTCCTGGCAGCTGGAGACATTGTTTGATTTTTAACTCTATCAAACTGAAGTGTTGTAGTATTCTGTAGTGCTGAATTTGTGTAGCCATTTGACTATGGGGGAGAAAAGAAGTAATGAGTGTTTATGATTGCTGACTTGATACCTGTAAAACTACATGTATATACAGCTTATTGCTTGTTTTGAAAATTATTACATGCTACATAACAGTTAGATGATTTCAAAATAAGAAATAATTAAAAAGGTGTTTTCTTACTCTGTGACTCTACTTTTGTGACATGTATTGATTTTTTCATTGGTTATGCTGTTACCATGTCAAACTTGGACAACAGTATTCGACTATCGAATACCCAAACAGCAGGGAAAAGGAACAGCAGTACACAACGGCAGTATTAAAGACAGTTGTTACACCTACAAAACAGGCATAATGTAAACTTTCGAAAATTTGACCTGTTAAATTTCTAACGTTTGTACTTACGCAATGATGTGACCTCTTTAGGATTAATTACTAGGGGGATCTCTTTGCACATATTTCAAATAATACTGATCATACTTCTTCTATAACATTCACATTTCTAGAAATTTGAGAAAGAAGATTTGCCAAAGCAATCCACGGTATAATATTTTAAATCATATACGGTACCAATTTTTATGCACCAGGGATGCGCATTTTTGACAAATTATTCTCTTCAGTTGAGTGCATCAAACCGAAAATGTTGGAAATCCAAACATGAAAGAAAAACTAAAAGTGATCAATGTAGTTGCCCATGGGGCCAAAAAAAACTTTCGAAAGTATCAGAGCTAGCCTGAGGGAGATAATCCTTAATATTGATATGAATTTTTTACCAACTGCAATTAAATAAGCATATCCGTATTTCAAAGCTTAGGTAACATAGTACATAGCAACATGGCTGTAGAGGAACCCTCGGACTAAACAGTCCACCAGCAAAGCCTCGACCCAGGGGTCATAAATATGGAATACAAAAAGGCGAAGTTAACATTGTGCTTCAAAACGTAAATCACAATCCAAAAAACAATACAAAAATCGAGTGCAGGCAACACGGACTCCCGACAAAAAGCGGGAAGGCAGACCAAGGGTTGCCATGGAGGAGCAGAGCATCCTCTAGCTGACCCTGGCTCGACACCCGTCTGAGCCTTAAGTCGAATATAAAGTAGACGCGATTTAACCCGGTAGTCAAATGTAGTATGAAAATGACTATGATCAGACTAGTATACAAAAGATAGGGTCCTATCGTACCAAAAATGATCATCCACCAAAAACCAATACCAATAGACTTTATGGGATGAGAAAATTATAGAAATCAATTAAGTGCTACTATCAAACACAATCACGTGCAATTAGCTTTGAATATTCTTTCGACCACGTAAATGTCTAAGAATTTGTAGACGAAATGCTTATAAAATTACTTTAAATGTTCTCATGTTCATAGTAATCTCTGCTGATTTTTAATGCACTTAGACGGACTGTCAGTGTTGCTCATCAATTGAAATAGAAAAGTAAGTCATCTTATCGTAAGGAGTTAGCCTATATATATATTTCACTCGCAATCAGATTGCTAATCGTGAGTTACAATGCGCATGCTCGTTAAACACACATGGCGAAAACTAGAAATTCCTTTTGAATACCCTGTGCTGAAATATTAAAAAATCACTGAGTGCCTTCAAAAGCGTCTCTCCTCGCATGCTGCTCGCTTGAGTTTTAGCAGTAATGATTAATACATCAACAATTTTACTTCGCTGTGAGTATATACATTCCAGATCTTCACGCAACAAAGCATGTCGTAACGCGTCGAGATTAAAATTCTAACTTACGGCTTCTAATCGCTACGAGATAGATTTTGCGTGAATCAGCCTGTATCTCTGCAGTGGCTAAAACAACGCTCCATCCGTATCTGCCTCAACCGGTTTGTTCCCGATGCCGCGTGAAGATTATCTTGTTATAAGCTCCCGCATATTGTGTGAACGTAGAGGCGGTTAGAAAAACCTAATGGCATACTATCCGATGCAAAAAAAAAAATATTAACAAGCAACAATAAAAAAGTTCAAAAAAAAAAACACACTACAGACGAAACCATAAGTGAGGTGAAAGATTTATGAAAATAGCCACCAAATAATATCGATTAATTAGATTAGTTATCTAGATTTCACTTGTGAACTATAGGACCAAGTGAAGGTTTCGCATGTGTTACATAAATACTTATCTTAGAGGTTCTTATCGCGAACAAAACATGTAATGAACAATGTTATATCGCGTCCTAATAGTATTACCCCATAGTAGGTCGTCAGGCCTGGTAAGAGTCAGCTAACTCACGAAGCCTAATTATATAAGAAATTCCCCATTAAGAAAATCCATTGAAAAGACAACATTAAGGTAAAAACACATATGTCTATGAGAATACACCATTCTGGATATCTAACACCCGCTTTTTCTAGCATCAAATCTTTCTATTATGTATGGTAAGCCGAGACTGAGTTTTATTCGTATAAACGCCGCGAACATAGCGGTTTTCATAAACCTACACATCAGGGTAATTAAGCGAATTTATTAATCGTTATGGTATGAGAAGGGGAAGGCCAATTCAATGTATGAGGAAAGGTAAGCTTATCATACACCTACTAACTGAGAGTTCAGCAGAATGAGAGTTCAACAAAACATACCTAAACGGTCTATGGTTGTTTAGCCCTAATAACGCGTACCACTTAACAAGAATGCCATCGAGATTCTTAATTTCTGTGCAGGCCGAGGTCGAACGTCTCGAGTAATAATCAAATATTATAACACGCCGAAATGAATCACAAAAATTCTATGATCAGCGATAGATCATGTTTACAGCGAAGTGATAGGCACTAGAATTAATATATGTAAAGTATCTATTTAAATTATATTGACAGAAGTCTTGAATTCTCATGGTCCACACCGATCTCCTGTCCCCTCCCGATACGATACCAAATATAATAAACTGCCGCTGAATCCCGATACCCCAGCTATTCGCCAGAGTGTTCGTATGGAAACAATTCAATTTACCCATTTCTTGAATAATTTGGTAAACGTTTTATTTCTGTCACAATTCAACCGCTGCCTATACCTACTCAAATTTCCTTTGTACTAGATTTCGTAAGAAAGAGGTGTGGTCATCATGCTACAGTGCCGGAGATTATTTTACCTATTATATGCAAATTAGATCATAAGGGTTCACTAAAAAACTCGATAGTTGATAGTGTCCATATAGAATCATTAATGTCCCAATAAATCATCTATATAACAGATTCTAAAAATCCACGGAGTCTACATTAGTAGAAGACAGCGTGTCAACTTCTATTCTCCTAAACGGTATTGTAAGCAAATCTTCAGTGAAGCTATGCTTCTGCCCAAATAAACCTTAGACAAAAATTTGTACACATTTTCACTCCAAACTATAAATATTATTAATTGAATCGAGCCCAGAATATACGGAATTACCAACAATTGCCAATGAAGTTATTTGTTACCCATTCAACCCTAAATACCTAATCGCCCCTACACTATCACACACTAGAAGCCCAAGCACAAAGTTATAATGTGAACTCTGAGTGCAGAGAGACCAATTACTCCGTCCAAGTGTATATCGTGCAAATAATAGCGAAAATGCATCCGACATATCTCCTTAAGAGTGCGTTTTACCGAGGAATTAGCACAGTACTTGTTTATGGCGTGAGTACAAATTTTTGATCTAGTCAAAACCAAGTGACTGATGTTCATCTTCCGATAAATTCTTTGAAAATTCTACTCGTTATAGAAATTATGTTCCTTATACCTAAAAAACAAACACAACCATATATCTCATCAAAAATTCCATAAAGTGCTAGAATGTAATTATGTCAAATTATTTTTCAACGGTACTCACTTATCTGACTAACAATAGATATCTATGTAGTGAGCAACAAAACCATCTATTATGTGAAATAATCAGTTTTCATCTTTGAGATCATTCACACTAATAGAATTCAATGTTCACACGAAGAGGCTCTTACTTTTCTTCTTTTATTTAAGTAGATAAGACAATAATCTAAATTATTTATAGTCATTTTCTAACCATCACTCCCTACTGTGAATGTATGTTATTAAACAATCTGTTGCAATGATACAGAAATCGATACTACACGTTTCACAATTATTTCACGATTTGCCATTCACTATCTACTGTTGCCCCTCTCCTTTATTTACCGGGTTTCGGTAATATACGATTGCTGACAAACAGGGAAATAATATAGGTTGCAATCTGCGTGTCTAATCTATCGAACTAACTTATAAATACAAACACGCTCCTCAAAGGTAATGTTTTTCTATATACAACATCACCATCGAACTCAGTTCTTACAGAAAAAATTGAGAAGATTTTCCACCTACCACCACGTTATTAGCTATGCGTATACACCATAAGAAAAGATTACCAGCTTTCCATATGTTAAAACCAAGTTATATATTCGACTAATAAAGATAGATGGATCGCATAAGTAGGAAATCATGAGTACTTGAATCCAAATTATTTGGCAATTATGGGTTATACATTCTGAAATACCTCGGTAACATGATGTTAACATAGCGGACAATTCACATTCACTCTCTACCATTTCTAAGCGATCATGTGATAAAGAAACAGAAATACCTTGCCTCTCCCTATGGTCTCCAACCCAACCGGCAATCATCACCTGAGACCGCGCATCATGAGCGAAATAATTACAATTCTATATATGATCCTCAACTAGAAAAAACGAAATTGGGCCTTCAGAATTTTTCGGTACGGTCTTCTCTATCTGTTAATTCCCCTCCCCGATCTCAATTGGTATTTTGTAAACATAGATTGATTTTTGGAGTGTTGTAATAAACATTATCACCCGGCATCTTTATATATATAGAGGAGCCGATGCAACATCTAAAAGTAAATTATACTTCTCGATTGACTTTTCTGCGCCGCCCGATTATTGAGTCCCAGAGCATGAGTTTTATTAATCATATTAATACGACCTCATTATAATATCGTATCCCAGTAGTGAGGACCAAAAGGTAAATCCTCTCTTGTAGCAAAACCCAGTTCAACAAAAACAATTAAAGGTATTATGCTAATATGTGCACATATGTAGACACCTTTTAAAAAATCGCAATTATGCGTTTATATTAACCCATCCGTATGATCTAATTACACCTATACTGTTATTGTTATTAGCGTATTGACGAGAACCCTACAATGCGTTCCTTATATCAAAGTACACGCATGATACACCCCAATTTTAGTCACACTAAGATCAATTTAGAACAGATATTGCAGTACAACATACAATAGAGTATAAAAAAAATTACTGAGCTACAAAATAAAATGGATACAGTCAAAGTACAGTATTGAAGTATGAAACAATGTACTTCATCTACAGAGATCACAGAGGAATAGAAGTATCGGTATTAATATGCAAATACAGGAAAGCTACATCACAGTATCTATCTATAGAACGAATAAGTATGCGTGTACAAGTGGTACTGACCGCTTAGTCTATAAAGACAGTCAGAGCTAGTTACACAGTAAATATATCAACACACTATAAAGACAAGACTAGCTATCACTGAGTGTCTGAGAATTCACTTGAATCCTGGTACGTGCTCTATGATACAGCAATTCTTTTATCAGCGATATATCAAAGTAACGGGAATAGGACACAAGTGTGATGAGAAAAAAAATGCTTAATGATTCATTAATCTAGTTACTTTACTGTCACGGACTACACTACTGCTATACCTATATTGATACAGCGATGAAGGACACGGGCAAGTTTTCTTGTTTTAAATCCCAGTAAACACGGTTATCTGTTAAATAGTTCGGTGCTTTCTAATACAACCTATCATAGAATTGTAAAGATCCCTGCTCTAATAGAAGAGATTTTTCTGACTTAGACAACTAATCTATATTGAAACTCCAATAGAAGACAACAATTAGCACTGAATAGACTATGTTGTGTGAGAAGACCACATGTGTTCTCGATTAAACTACATAATGAACTACTTTTACTCTAAATAGATATACACCAAGCATGCTAACTAGTATTCCCATATAAGATTTAGAGAACATGATCACTTTATCTTTGCCTTTTCATATTGTATTCAACATTTTCTTTATGTTTCTTTATAAGCATCCAGTTACCACAAGACATACTGCTTTAGGTACTATGACCAACTAATTTCCAACATTGTCGGGTAATTCCAAAAAGAAATGTACAGAATGGACCATTATTCGTAAAATGGGTATGTATACAAATATAGGATATCCTATGGTTTTTTGATATAAAATGCGAACAAATGTATTAAACGTAACATAGTCAAAAAAAAATCAACAACACATACAAAATCGAGTGTAGGCACACGACAACCTTCGAAAACAGTGAAGGCAGGATCATGTGCCCATGGAGATGTAAGCATCACTCTGACCGGTCACACCCCCTGAAAGCCCGTAGTCGTTTATTGACGAGTTGTGGTTTAAGACTCGGAGATAGTTTAAAAACACAAAGAGTTGGATAATCTATATAACAAACCACAAACCATGTGGGAGCTTTATCACATATTTAGTCAACTAATGATTCTAATCTCTGGTTTATATCTCTCTATATACGTACGCGACTTTAGACATTACGCACTACAAATATTCGTTGCAATTTCTTTTAAAAATATATATCTATCCACTCTATTTAAATAGAGAGTTATTCTTAAAATATATAGATATAATATAGCTAATTGAATTGCATACTACATAGACATTGTGTGAATAATATCAGCCATCCAGTGATGATCGTATAAGTATTATCTATCTATGATTTTGATCTCCCCATTTTTGGTCGCGAGTGTTCATGAGTAGGCCGATTTGAGCACGTCATTGTACTAGAATTTTATTGCTTCCTTGACATGGAGTGTCGTGAACTATTATTGTAATTTTGGTTTTTTTTATATCTTGTGTATTCGTTGATGATAGCGTTTTGTCTCCAGAGCAATACTGCTAGATTAGTTTCTATCTCACTCGATGCCATCTTAGAATGTATATTTGTTATAGTTGATATATCTATATAATAAAGTGAGGATGAAAATACGTACACGATGTTGTTTTTCGTAATTGGTTCTATCGGATTTCTAACACTGGGAGAGATTTACAGAGACGTACATTCAGTTTCAACGATGTATACGGGGTTGAGGTTTTACATTTGACTTTCAAAAAATAGCAGTTTCTATATTATATCTATCTCTCTGCATCTTAACGCAATAACTTAACAATTCAATAAATTTATTGTTCCAATTTAGATTAATCAACATTCAGTGTATTCTATCAATTTTTGTTATATAGTAATTTATGGGAATCATCTATCTATCTCATCTGTTGTATATATATATTTATATATATATAATATCATATTGTATATTCAACGGAAAGGAGGTAAATATGTGAATCATCTCTATTTACTTAAAGCAAATATAAACCTTTAAGTCTATTACTCTCTCTACAAAGTTTATATTATCATAAATTCAAGATGTAAACGAATGTTCCGAACCAAACATCGTGGCTGATACATTGTTCCAACACCAGTTGTAGTTATCATCGCATGTCATCTTCCGGGTTATCGCATTAATGATATAATGAGATGAATGTTTACCTCAAGTCTCGCAATGGTGAGTGTTTGCAAAACACTATTGAAATTATGTGTATTGAGTGCAAACACCGGATAACTGCGAACAAAATTGCGAAACGTTGAACTTCCAAGTCCTGTGGTCCCAACTTGTCTACGAACAAGGAGAATCATGTCGATAAGGGGCATGCCGTTTGCACATGCAATAAAGGAGTGACAAGAAACACGATTGCACCTAAGAATTTCTGGTGCTGTCGAGAGACAAAAAACGGCGACGTGGCGCATCCACCGACGCACTTAACATGTCACTGTCCCCAAAGGATACAGCATGAGAACTGTTGAATTATTGACTTTGTTCATATAATCCTGGCTCCTAAATTTCGGTAACGTACCATTACTGATTGGATCTATAGATGCTTGCAGCAGATGCATTACAGGAAAATTGATGTGCAAAATCCTGGTACCGGAGAGACATAGGGTCATGAGCCCGTAATATGACCACAAAAATGATAAATTGTAGCGCAATGCTATGGATGATTGGAACAAATGCGAAAAAATAGATACTCTTCAACAATCATGCAATGGTCAATGTACTTTGTCAAAGAAATGACCATTATACATGTATTGTCACTTATATGAAGGAAAACAACTGTAACTCTCAACTTACATATAACCCGTGTAAAAAGATATAACGAAACAGGGTTCATCTGCACTTTAACGATGGATTACGGGTAAGCTGTGATGGTATTGAAACCCACTTTATAACCAGACGTATTCCAACAAGGCACGTGTCTAAAAACCAATAGAAGATCACGTTTAATGTCAGGAGGTATTACGGAACAAATATGAGTTGGTTAATATATGCAACGTCCAATCGTGCATCACGTCATTTGCCACGTCCAATGAACAAAGTATATTGCTTTTGATGACGTTTCTTTGGCAAAAAATTAGTGGATTGTAGACCCACTGATTTCACAGAACGTTCTTTGAATGGCCGCGGTGAAAACCACAACAATTACACGGTATTTGTAGAGCTGGATTCTTGGAGAATTTGTGAAACCAAAATATGGGTTTTGGACAAACGTGTAGCGAATGGTATGTTCACAAAGTAATAAAAACAAATTATCAAAACTTACAGTAAATGCGAATCCTGAATGTCGGATCTGTAATAGTCAATCTTACAATTATTGCCATAATAAACATTGCTAATCATGTAAATGCGTCACAAGAATAATGATTTGCTGTGTGCGATTCGTCACTGTAAAGTTTGCGAAACACCCAGTTTTGCAAATAATCATCTTCGTTCTCCACGAGATAGCAAGAAAATTTGAAGGTATACGTTAATGTCCAGGTAGCAGAAAGAACTGTACCTGAATCGACCACTGCATTGACAAAATCATCGGAGATCACATTCTTTGCAGATACAGAGTGATATAAGTCTGTAACTAGGTGGACAAGTCTTATTACAGAAGTTGATTACTGTGTGAATGCCTCATGTCAGAATGAAGAATGCATTCAAAATTATATAATCACACTGCATTTCAAGGATGTTTACGGTCATCGCGTGGAAAATGCATTGCCTTCCTTAATCCTTGTCATTAATAATGGTCTTGTTCAATCATTGCAAAACTAACATTGCTCAGCCCAAATAATGTGGCACAGGCATCCTGCGAAAAGGAAAATCGTTGTCTATTCTACATTGTGATCATGCAAATGCTTCCAAGTGAATCACAATTCTGTTTCTGTGTACTGCGGATGGTGGGAAAACTGTTACAAAAGGACTATGCCATACTAATCCATTGTGGTCTTCAAATGGTTTGTCAAAAATTAGCAGATTCTTATTCTTCAATGCGACGCACAGTACAGGGAAAAAACCTGAGACATTTATGCATGTGAAATAATACGTGTCTCCCATGATCTTAGTCTGCTCGCTAAACTACTCTTACTCTTGATGTAGTACTGGTTGAATCGATTGACATCGTTGAATTTAATCCCTGTAAAATTTATCTGTGAATAATGTGGGAAATTAAGCATCCTTTGAAGACTACACAATCAAATTTAAATTCCTCTTTACTGGACAGCAGAATTTTAAATTAACAGCATCTTGTAATGTCCAAAAGGATGGGAAGGAAGTGCATGCCGATAGAATCAATGAATGTTCAGACACAACAATCTTTCAAATCATGGACTTGTTAGAAATACGTTGGGTGAATATAATGCAGCGTGAGCAAGGCTTCACTGCACAGAGTTGAAGTAACATAGATGAAGTTCTCTAGTCCGTGCGAATAATGCCAGTGTCATTGATGGAAAAAATGTTACACCGCTCGGGTCTTCATTTTACTTTGGAAAGTGTCAAAAAGACTAAGAATGTCAATTATGTATGCGGGCTCAAGTATTGTTTAATACATTACTGACTCAAAGTAGTTGCTCCAGCTGGAAGATCATTGATGCATACAAATCAGTTCTCTTAATCCATGAAAAATACGCAACATCTTTGATTTAAGAACACATTCGCACATGTATAGCGATTACAGGTCACACTGTGATATTAGTAGCTAGATGAATGTCAATGGGCTCCCCTGCAAAAATGGGCGTCAGTATGCAATACAGAAGGTCTCATATTGCTTCCTGTCCGAAAGATGGATATGGAGAATTTTGCGACACCGACATAGATGATGTTATAGTCGATCCTTGCCTAGTATGACTACTTGTGTAAACTAAATTCAATTGTGTTGAATGCCAAGACCTGTTCCAACATTCAGTTTCCAATGGCGAATAGCGTTGATACAAATCGTGGCCATTGTAATTGTACCCAAAAGTTGACGGTAATACCTGAGCAAAGAAACTTTTGCAAGATGATCCTTGTGGATCACTTCAATCTGCGATCAATACGAAAATGAATACTGGTGAGTATCACCCCTGCAAGCCGCCCCGTGCAAACAATGGACAGTTGAAAAATAGGAATTGAATACTATTGAATGTAAAGCTGGCGATGGAAACACATTGGAAGAGAAAAACTACGTTGCTTGAATGTCTGTTTCAAACAATGAACCTGAAATAGGAATTCCTCTCATTGCATACTGCGCAAACAACTGGTTGAAAACAGTGAGTTTATACTTTTCTATTCCTGATCCTGGCTAAATAATGTATCGCCAAACACTGCTGATAATATTTGCAACTTCCACATTGGAGGGAAATTGTGATGTATTAACCACTGTTATAATTACCGTGCATGAATAATGTGGCATCTGAACAACCACAATTCTTCATTACAGTTCACTTGTCCAAGGAATGGAATTGGAAACGTGAATACTACAACACTTGTTTTTTATGTCTCCTTCTCTACCAACAAGGAGACTGTTGGTCCAAAAGGTGAAAAGTGCCTTTCGGACTGGTTACCAGTATCTGTAGAAACTTGTTAGGGGTTTTCGACCAGGGCGCTCTATTCCAGGCCAAAACAAGGACGTGTTTTAAGGCAAGGCAACAGGACGATTGCCGTCACGCGATAGGCCCAGGGAGAGACAAAACGAAGAAGAGGGAGCTGGGCCGCCAAAGGCAACTGACAAGAGG
>CAJDSM010036213.1:2074-16001 GCA_903981925.1 Ostrea lurida | reverse complement strand
AATTTTATGAAATGTTCATCAAATTTAGATAATTATTCCAACTTGAATATGCAATTACATGTATGTATACGTACAATATTGCACAATATTAAACAGCTGCAGCGTGTCGTTGCTAATTCCACATATGTGTGTTTATTTATTGTTCAACTTTCATTTTGGAAGTAATAATGGATTTAAAGGAGAAATATAAGCATAAACCACTGCATATATAAGTATTATTTAATACAAACATACATATTGAAATGAAAGGTTAAGAATAAACCAAAAAATTTCAATGTCCCAGAGTTGATAGGATGACCCGATGTGTATATTGACATTTAGACCGATGGCACTAAAACACGTGCATTGGATTTGATTAGATAAAACAAAATGTGTCTTCGAAGTTGTAAATACCAAACAAAATGGATTTCACTATAGATTATGGGGAATAAGCACTGTGAATGTAAATGTACATGATGAAGTCAACTCATCAAGATGCTTAATTTGGTATACAGATATATCTTTCGCATTTCCTCCACAGGCTACATTATCACTGGTACTCTAGCTAGCGTGGTGTTATACGAACATTCATCTCCCTTAATACCATTTTATACCAGCAAAAGTTCCTGATCTGCATGAAATTCATTAAATCACTAGAGGCCCCTGGGACACATCACTCACCTGTGTCACCAAGGCCCTACTGGTGTTCAGCTATAGTGGTTTTCAAAAGATTTTTTCAATCTTTATTCTCATGAAAAGTTTGGCCCCTATATTGCAGTCCCTACCTACCCCAATACCTCATGTAAACATAACCAAACATGAGTTCACACAAGGGAATGTAATACATACTGATATCACTAACATGGTGCAACACAGATAACATTAACATTGATAGAGCAAAGTGTACATCTCCATGTGTCTGCAATGTACTTATTGCAACACAAACGGCATAAGCCAACCAGTCAAAAGAGAGCATTGCCAAGTCACAGGAACTTGTGGGCAGGGTTTCTGGTACCACCACCCTCGTGTATATAAATGTTCAATTCCTTCAATATTTTGGATGTATTTTCAATGAATAATGCAACATTTCAATTCAACACAGAAACTATTTATCATCGATCATTATGTTCAAGTATCGTGATCAATGATGACATATTTGAAAATGGTTTCTATGCGAGAAATAGAAATAAACACACTCTAAAGTTACATATTTTATTTTAAAAAAAACGTAGATTGTTGTCGGTGCGACACGAATGCCCCCGCCTACAGTGAAGTCTAATGAAGGAAATTTGTAAGGGTGAAATTGAAAGTTTTCATATGCATGAACTTGGAGTATCCATATATCAAATTGAGTTGAATGTGTGCAACCGTTGCATAGATAATGAACGGAAACGGAAATTTTTTGATTTTTTCTAAGTTCAAGAGGGCTAACTCTGTCAAAAATCATCGGACCATGACCAACTTCGAAATTGACCTGCAATATTCCTGTGACATATCTATATACCAAATTTGAGTTGAATGTGTGCAACCGTTGCAGAGATAATGAACGGAAACGAAAAATTTCTGATTTTTTCTAAGTTCAAGAGGGCTAACTCGTGTAAAAATCATCGGACCATGACCAACTTCGAACTGACCTGCATATTCCTGTGACGTATCCATATATCAAATTTTGAGTTGAATGTGTGCAACCGTTGCAGAGATAATGAACGGAAACGAAAAATTTCTGAATTTTTTCTAAGTTCAAGATGGGTTAACTCTGTCAAAAAATCATCGGACCATGACCAACTTCGAACTTGACCTGCATATTCCTGTGACATATCCATATACCAAATTTGAGTGACTGTGTTTGAACCATTGCAGAGATACTAGAACTGTCCTATCGGACTAATACCCCCGCGGGGCACACTACATAAGGAACAACAACAGATTTCTCAAATTAACAGAGTTATCTACATCAATGGGTAATATGATAATAATTCTTTAGGAGGAGTTGTGGACGATGCACTAATGCATACATTGGTGAAAATGCCCAAGTTCCAACGTTTCATATCTGTACCAAAAATGTCAAAACAAAATTCCTTTTGACATATGCCACATGTCCATTATGTGATCAAACACTCCACAAAGTTTCATAAAAATCTTGCAAGTTCGTTTAGGGAAGGAGTTGCGGACAACGCACTGATGCATAGGCATATTGGTGAAAATGCCTAAAGTCCAAAACGCTCATATTCTTTTGTACAAAAATTGTCCAATAAAATTCCTGACAATATGATATCCTCCATTATATATTCTAACACTCCACAAAAGTTTTCATAAAAATCCTGCAAGTCGTTTAGGAAGGAGTTGCGGACAACGCGACTGAGCAATAGGCATATTGGTGAAAAATCCTAAGTCAAACGTTCATAATCTTTGTCCAAAAATTGTCAAAATAAATTCCTGACAATATGCCAATCTCCATTATGTATTCTATACACTCCACAAAAGTTTCTTGAAAATCCTGCAAGTCGTTTAGGAGGTTGCGGCACACGCATTGATGCATAGGTATTTTGGTGAAAAATGCCTAAGTCCAAACGCTCATATACTTGACAAAAATTGTCCAAAATAAAATTCCTGACAATATGCACATCTCCATTAATGTATCTACACTCCACAAAGTTTTCAATGAAATCCTGCAAGTTCGTTTAGGAGGAGTTGCGACCACGCAACTGTGCCATAGGTATTTTGGTGAAAAAATTTGCCTAAGTCCAACGCTTCAATATCTGTAACAAAAATTGTCCAAAAATAAAATTCCTGACAATATGCACATCTCATTTATGTATTGTAACATTCCACAAAGTTTCATTGAAATCCTGAAAGTCGTTAAGGAAGGAGATGCGGACAACGCACTGATGCCATAGGTATTGGTGAAAAATTGACTAAGTCCAAAACGCTCATATCTGTACAAAAATTGTCCAAAATAAAATTTCCCTGACCAATATGCACATCCCATTATGTAATTCTATACACTGCACAAAGTTTCATTGAAATCCTGCGAAGTCAGTTTAGGAGGAGTTGCGGACACACAACATATTTCGACAGACCAGACGGACCAGACAGACAGACGGTACAGACGGACAGACAGACAGACAAGGGTGAAACTATATAACCCCCCAAAACTTCGTTGCGGGGTGGTATAATGAACGGAAACCAAATGATGACGGAAGGATCGTGAATGAACAGAATAGAGTAACACTATATGCCCCGGCCATTTTATGGCGGGGGCATAAAAAAGAAGCCCAAAACACCCAAGGAATTGAAGATTCAAAAACACAGGGAGGGTGGTACCGTACGTCATAGCTGTCCACAAGCACCTGTGCTTGGTAGTACCAGTGCAGTGTCACTCCTAGAAGTCCCACCTGTTTCAAGTTTCTTTATTCACTCACACCAATAATAATTGGTACATGAGGTCATACGTGTATAATATATTACAATGGAAAAAGAAATACAAATGTACATTTGTATATATAAACAAGAGACATATACAGAGTCATTTTCAGGAAAAGACAGCAAAAAAAAGGTGTATATTAGGCCTGGGTTATGGAGGACAGACTAGATCATATATTTTTGTTATAAACATGCACAGGTTTCTAACTTTTTTAACACTTGAAGAAGACATCACCATCTTGGTACCAATAATTTCATACCTGAGTAGGACTTTTTCTCTGGTTTTCTTTCGGTTGAGCTGGTCTCGTTAAAAATAGATTCCATAGTTCACTGAAAATAAAACTACAACTTTTGAATTAAGGATTAGCAGGGGATGGATAAAAGAATTTCTTTCATACTTGTTATCTTGATTAGAAACTTTGAATCAAATGTTAAAATCACGTGAGGTTTCCAACTGACGATTGTGTTCTCTCACTACAATAATGGCCCCGTGGGGACCCTGGTTAGAATAGGTCCTCGGCACCCCTTGCTTGTCGTAAGAGGTGATTAAATGGGGCAGTTCTTCGGATGAGACCGCAAAACCGAGGTCCCATGTCACGGCAGGTGTGGCATGAAAAAGATCCTTCCCTGCTCAAAGGCCACAAGCGCTGAGCCTAAATTTGTAGCCCTTCACCGACAATGGTGACGTCTCCACGAGTGAAATATTCTCAACATATAATCATACTCACTAGACAATGAACTATATATAGCCATCACTACAATGAACTATATATAGCCATTCACTACAATGAACTATAGATAGCCATTCACTACAATGAACATATATAGCCATCACTACAATGAACTATATATAGCCATCCACTACATATGAACTATATATAGCCATCACTACAATGAACTATAGCCAAGTGGTTTGAAACAGGGAAGCCCCAGATATGTGCATCAATTCAAATATTCGAGTGATGCACTTTCCAGTTTTAATCGCTAAAAGGCAATTATCCCTGGAAACTGGAAACAACCGACCCTCACGACAGAAACACCTGGAGATCTGGTGTGAGATCAGCCATGCGTGCAGCAAGCCAGCTACCTAGAGGGGGGTCCACTGATGTGGGCATTGCCCCAGTACCTGCACGTTAATCAAAATACCGATGATGATGATGATGCATGCATCAATGTGGTGATCGAAATCACCGCTTGGAGCTCAGTATAAATGATTTTATGATCTCAGGAATTCAGTTGAAGGTATCTTTTATAATTTACATTGTTTTTGGACATTTGCCTGTACATTATACATTTCTATAGACAACTCACTGTGTTCAGTGAACATTTTAAGTTCCACCTGAGCCGAACTTTATCTTTTATAATTGACAATGCTTTTGTAAAAAAATTAATGCACAAATCAATTCTTTTCAAGAGAGCAACAATTCAATCACGGATATTTGGATATATCTCTGATGATATAGTTGCAGTCCTCTATAAAAGAATTATTCTTCACATCAACTGATTTTAAAATTATATCATCAGTAATTCAAGAGAGTGATAATTTTAAGTAAGGCATGCATTAATTGAGTTGACGTTTACATATCAACCGAATCACTCTCTTCAACTGAGGCAAACTCCACTCTGGCCTTCCTCGGTAGAAACATCAGCCGATGCCCAACCACCATCAAGACAGTGCTACTCCACCTTGGTGCGACCTACCATCGAATATGCCTCCAGCGTGTGGAGCCCAGCCAAGTAGAGCATCAACAAACTTGAGGTCATACAGCGTAGGAAGGCTAGATTCACCATTGGAGATTGCCAGTGCACAAGCAGTGTAACATCTATGCTACAGCAACTCCAGTGGCAGTCACTCCAGCTCTGTCGGGAAGGGGCCCAAATCACTATGCTATACAGGATAGTTTATCAGATTGTGGACATCCCCGCTGCGTGCATGAGCTACCAATAACCAGCGCATCACTGCATGCAGACCAGATCAGCCCATACCCTGCAATTTCTTATACCACACAGGGGCGGATCCAGGATTTGAGGTTAGAGGGGTCACAACTTTATAAGGCAGGGGTGCTCTGAGGACCACCATGAGGCCCTCAATGGGTCCAGGTGAAGCCCAAGAAACTCAGGGACTGGTGATCGAGGGGTCCAGGGAGGAGCAAAGCCCCCGGAAGCTCCTGGATTTTACAGACTTAAATTCTCCCAATAAAAGTAGCAATAAATCAACAGATCTTAATTGTCCTTTACCTCTCTTAAAATCGAAAAAAAATATCAAAATTAAAAATTTTTAGAGGGGGTGCACCCCCTTTAACAGGTTGAGAACACTTCCCCTATAGCGAGATCATCTCGCTAAAACGCGATTATCCCTCTCTAGCGAGAAAATAAATAGTACAATACGTGTTTTGTTGCTTTTCGTGGAAATAATGGCAAATCCCGTGCATTGCTCAATAAGTGCAACAAACAGTGGACATGACGGGAATTACCTTGATACAATTAATAACTTAAACAAGAAATTCTTAATCAACATTGCGGCATGATTGAGCACGACGCTGAAACCCAATACTGATCGTGAGTACATTTGTTTTGGTTTACATATTTGGAGTAGCAATATCGGACATAGCACTTTTTCTTCTTTTTCACGCGAAGAATTCCTCAGTGTTTTTGTCGATTGAACGGGATATATTTTTCTCGCTAGAGAGGGATAATCGCGTTTTAGCGAGATGGAAGTGTAACTCCGCCCATCATAATTTGGCTCTGTCTCATTTGACACGGGAACAAACTACCAGGAGGAGCAGTAGAGGACTAGGCCCTGGACAGATTTAAGACCAAGCTGTCCTGAATGCCTCACAGCTGTACATGAGTCTGTGTTTTTTATCTATTTTCAACAACCTTAGACCCGAGTTTCCTCAGGTGAACGACAAATGCAATAAGCGATACTACTGTTAATCTTTTGTTCAAGTATGTGCATATTTCATTGTAGTGGCAGTGCATATGAGTCTTTATATCTTTGTATAACTAAACAACTATAACTTACAAACGTTATTTGTCCAGATGACTTACAATTCACCGGAGTAGATTGACAAGAGTCATGAACGACGGCATGACACAAAGTATTGTTAACACGTACGTGAAATGATTCCATCAGCACACTACACAATTCAAAGGATGAAATTATGTTAATAATCTTAGTTACACATGTACAATTTGCTTATAATTAATCACGAATACTCACTTTTAGATCAAGATTATTTTGAAAGGTCAAGGTCACATAAAAACCCTTATTATACCCCCTCTTGTTTTGGGGGGGGGGGGGGAGGTATTATATATCGTTTTGCAATTGTCGTCGGTCATTCAGAACATCGAGAAATAATCCCTCATTTCATCAATTTTAATAGTTATTGATCTTTCATGATTTTGGAAAGGTCACTCGGGACATATACTTAACTTTTTATGTGGATGGGGAAAAGGTTCCTTAATTAATATTCAACGGTATTTGAAAGTATCTCACAAAATAGTTAGGGAAATGACTACAAAGGTCACTCAACATAAAGCTCATATAAAAATCTATATATAAGAAAAACTTCATTTCAATAATTATTGATTTATATAATAATGTCATTGGTTGCATGAAAAGGAAAAGATAATGAAGTGATTAATCTCGTTCATATTTATGTTGCAACATTCCATCATCATATGAACTTATTCGATATGCAAGAGCATGTTCTGCATATGATCATCAAGGCAGACTACTTACAAAAAAGTTGTTGCAGGGGTTCCCAGTCACATTTTGGAAGTTCTATGGTTCCTATGTTGGGAGTAAAATTTATTATATATGATATGCATATAATGCATTCACTTGTGCATATGTGCATTACCATTATTTGATTTTAATTACTCTGCCACACTTATAAGGCTCTAGCTTGCCAATACAACCTGCCATTGGGTCAAATGTCCCCCCCCCCCCCCCCCTCCGACATGTTTCATAGCAATAGCTAAGGTTATTATTTATCACCAACTCTGATTACAGATTACGGTTTACTGATCAAGACAATGGGCTTACAGCAGGTGTGACTGGTGGACGGGGGATGCTTCATCCTCCCAAGCACCTCATCCCACCTTTGGTGTATCCAGGGGTCCAAGTTTGCCCAAATTCGTGTTTTGTATTTTGAGATTTGCGACATTGATCGTTAATTTTGTCTTTGCCTTCTCACAGGAAATTCAAAATATTTCAGAGCAGCAGTTATATGTATGCAACCTTTCAAAATACAGCCGAACCTCATTATTTCCAACTCGATGGGACCAAGAAAAATGTTCGAGATATCAATGAATTTGAGAGTAAAATTACTAAGAAAATAGGTGGTTGGGACCTCCAAATCAGTTCGACATATCCATGGCATTCAAGATATCAGTGTTCGAGATATTGAAGTTCAACTGTAATTAGGATTCAATTTTTACACACATAAATTAGGGAGGGAGGATTTTCATCCAGAACAGCAATGTTTTCCACACAAAGTAAAGGACTCTCGGTGATATCTACAACTGAGTATAAAGTAAATAAAGACTCTCGTGTTGATTTTATTTTTATTTGTTGCTGTGTGACATGTCTACTTAGATTTCAATCCGCTTTTCTTTACAACAACTGGTTTCTGGCTTTTCAACAGAGCACTGGCCCGCCTAACAGCAGCTGGATAAAAAACATGTCATATTATACACAACAGAAAATCAAATGATCCCGCCTAACAACAGCCTACAAATATAAAACATGTACATATTATACACAACAGAAAATCAAATGATCCGCCTTACAGCTGAAACAGGTATACTATATACAACAGAATTAAATCAACAGGCGAAACGATTTACTAGGCTAGTTTGATAAAGCGAACAGCTTTACTGTCAGAGCACTACATTTGGTCTGATATTTTGGTCAAAACAAATAGTATAACGCATGGAGATTGCAGTAATATGATTCCAGCGTATCCACTGTATGTGGATGTCCACTAGATTTGAACTCAATTTATTATAAATGAAAATTTGTTTTTGGAGGCAAAAACATTTAGCAAATTTCTAGCTCAACTCCCACCAATTTTTCTTAAGAAATCTTAAACTGACCACATGTACCATTCACCTGTTTGTCAATCTATTCATAAACACCCCTTTCTATTGTTAATGCCCCAAAAAACTTACTTGTCCAAATTTTTTTTAACTGTATAAAAGAATAAAAACAAAAATGCATCTAAAGTGTGAACAAATTGGGTATTATTCAATTCCTCATAAAAAATGTTCCTAGATGTTTTTAATTCGGTAATTCGTTTTACAGGTAAGAAAAGACAAAGTGCCGGCAGCGATAGCCCTTACGCTGAATTTTCACAAAATCTACATGTACATTTAACAAAGCACAGCCCTGGGCCTAAGGTAAAAGCAAATTAATTAAGCCGTAAATTTGTATTGTCATCCACCTGAAACTCGTGTTTTATTTTTGATTGGGATTTCTTATCATTCTCTACATTTCCGTTTTTTCTATCGTCTTCTTTCGAAACGTTTTCCTCATGTGAAGCTGCCATTTTTCACTAAACACTAGATAAGTCGTACGTCAAGAAATTATTGAACGAAATAAAGTATGGTATTGGCTTCTAGAATTTGATCAACAAAAACTAAGCAGTCGACAGTCAGACTTATTTTCGCATATTCAAAATCTATCAAACAATTAAAATAGTAATTTTCCTCCTGAAATAATCATTGCCCGAATCGGACAAGTGTGTATTGGAGTTTCACTTGTCCGAACTGGGCTTCACTTGTCCCGGGCAATCGGACAACCGTTAATGTGGATCCCTGACAAATCAGATCAGTAGTTTCAAAGGAGTTGTGCTCACAAGGTTATTTTTAAGAATTTACAGCATATTTCTAAGTTCAAATGGGCATAACTCTCGCAAAAATTAGAGGATCTAAATTTCCTAGTAATATGCACAACAACATATGATGTCCTTGCTACATATCTAGTTTCTTAATTCGAATCTGTAGCTTCAGAGGAGTTACGTTGACAAGCTCATTCATGAGGATTTAAGGCAAATTTCCAAGTTCAAATGGACACAACTCCCACAAAAATTAGAGGATCAAAATTTCCCTGTAATATGCACAACTACATATTATGTCCATGCTACTCCCCCCCCCCCTCCCCCCCCCCCCACTTTGATGGGGAGACATATCGTTTTTGGCCTGCGTGGGTCCGTCTGTCTGTCACAAAGTTTGTCAGTGCAACTGTAGCGAAGACAGTAATATGTAGTTGTGCATATTACAGGGAAATTTTGATCCTCTAATTTTTGTGGAGTTGTGTCCATTTGAACTTGGAAATTTGCCATTAAATCCTCATGGAATGAGCTTGTCAACGTAACTCCTCTGAAGCTACAGATTCGCAATTAAAGAAACTAGATATGTAGCAAGGACATCATATGTTGTTGTGCATATTACTAGGAAATTTAGATCCTCTAATTTTTGCGAGAGTTATGCCCATTTGAACTTAGAAATATGCTGTAAATTCTTAAAAAAACCTTGTTGAGCACAACTCCTTTGAAACTACTGATCTGATTTGTCAGGATCCACATTAACGGTTGTCCGATTGCCCGGACAAGTGAAGCCCAGTTCGGACAAAGTGAAACCTCAATACAACACTGTCCGATCTGGGCAAGTGATTATTTCAGGAGGAAAAGTTACTATTTTAATTGTTGATAGATTTTGAATTCGCGAAAATTAAGTCTGACTGTCGACTGCTTAGTTTTTGTGATCAAAGTTCTAGAAGGCCATTACATACTTTATTCTGTTCAATAATTTCTTGACGTCAGACTTATTCTGTGTTAGTGAAAAATGCAGCTTCCATGAGGAAAACGTTTCGAAAGAAGACGATAGAAAAAACGGAAATGTAGAAATGATAAGAAATCCCAATCAAAAATAAAACACGAGTTTCAGGTGGCATGACAATACAAATTTACGGGCTTAATTAATTGCTTTTACCTTAGGCCCAGGGCTGTGCTTTGTAATGTACATGTAGATTTTGTGAAAATTCAGCGTAGGGCTATCGCTGCCGGCACTTTGTCCTTTCTTACCTGTAAACGATTACCGAATTAAAAACATCTAGGAACATTTTTTTTGAGGATTGAAATATACCCAATTTGTTCACACTTTAGATGCTTTTTGTTTTTATTCTTTTATACAGTTAAAAAATTTGACAAGTAAGTTTTTTGGGGCATTAACAATAGAAAGGGGTGTTTATGAATAAGATTGACAAACAGGTGAATGGTACATTGGTCAGTTTAAGATTCTTAAGAAAAATTGGTGGAGAGTTGAGCTAGAAATTTGCTAAATGTTTTTGCCTCCAAAAACAAATTTTCATTTATAATAAATTGAGTTCAAATCTAGTGACATCACCATACAGTGGATACGCTGGATCATATTACTGCAATCTCCATGCGTTTATACTATTTGTTTTGACCAAAAATATCAGACAAATGTAGTGCTCTGACAGTGAAAGCTGTCGCTTTATCAAACTAGCCTAGTAAATCGTTTCGCCTGTTGATTTAATTCTGTTGTATATAGTATACCTGTTTCAGCTGTAAGGCGGATCATTGATTTCTGTTGGTATAATAATGTACATGTTTTAATATTTGTAGGCTGTTGTTAGGCGGGATCATTTGATTTTCTGTTTGTTAATAAATATGACATGTTTTTTAATTTACCAGGCTGCTGTTAGGCGGGCCAGTGCTCTGTTAAAAGCAGAAACCAGTTGTTGTAAAGAAAAGCGGATTGAAATCTAAGTAGACATGTCACACAGCAACAAATAAAATAAAATCAACACGAGAGTCTTTATTACTTTTACTCAGTTGTAGATATCACCGAGAGTCCTTTACTTGTGTGTGGAAAACATTGCTGTTCTGGATGAAAATCCTCCCTCCCTAATTTATGGTGTAAAAATTGAATCCTAATTACAGTTAACTTCAATATCTCGAACACTGATATCTTGAATGCCATGGATATGTCGAACTGATTTGGAGGTCCCAACCACTATTTCGTTAGTAATTTTACTCTCATTCATTGATATCTGAACATTTTTCTTGCTCCATCGAGTTGGAAATAATGAGGTTCGGCTGTATTTTGAAAGGTTGCATACATATAACTGCTGCTCTGGAATATTTTGATTTCCTGTGAGAAGGCAAAGACAAAATTAACGATCAATGTCGCAAATCTCAAAATACAAAACACGAATTTGGCAAACTTGGACCCCTGGATACACCAAAGGTGGGTAGAGGTGCTTGGGAGGATGAAGCATCCCCGTCCACCAGTCACACCTGCTGAGCCATGTCTTGATCAAGTAAACCGTAATCTGTAATCAGAGTTGGTGTATAAATAATACCTTAGCTATTGCTATGAAACATGTCGGAGGGGGGGGGGACATTTTACCCAAATGGCAGGTTTGTATTGGCAGACTAGAGCCTTATAAGTGTGGCAGAGTAATTTCAAAATCAAATAATGTAATGCACATATTGACAAGTTGAATGCATTATATGCCATTCATATATAATAAATTATCTGCCACATTAGGACCTAGAACTTCCAAAATGTGACTGGGAAACCCTGCAACACATTTTAGAGTCTGCCTTTGATTCATATGCAGAACATGCTCTTGCATATCGAATAAGTTCAATATGATGATGGAATGTTGCAAATAAATATGAACGAGATTAATCACTTCATTATCTTTTCCTTTTCATGCACCAATGACATTATTATATAAATCAATATTATTGAAATGATTTTTTATAATATAGAATTTTATATGAGCTTTATGTTGAGTGACCTTTGTATGTCATTTCCCAGACTATATTTGTGAGATTACTTCAATACCGTTGATATTAATTAAGGAACCTTTTCCCACATCCACATAAAAGTTAAGTAATGTTTCCCGAGTGACCTTTCCAAACTCATGAAAGATCAATAACTATTAAAATTGATGAATGAGGATTATTTCTCGATGTTCTGAATGACGCGACAATTGCAAAACGATATATAATACCCTACCCCCCCCCCCCCCCCCCCCAAAAAACAAGGAGGCGGTATAATAAGGAGTTTTAATGTGACCTTGACCTTTCAAAAATAATCTCTGATCTAAAAGTGAGTATTCGTGATTAATTATAAGCAAATTGTACATGTGTAACTAAGATTATTAACATAATATTCATCCTTTGAATTGTGTAGTGTGCTGATGGAATCTTCACGTACGTGTTAACAATACTTTGTGTCATGCCGTCGTTCATGCTCTTGTCAATCTACTCCCGGTGAATTGTAAGTCATACTGGACAAATAACGTCTTGTAAGTTATGATATGTTTTAGTTATACAAAGATATAAGACTCATATGCACTGCCACTACAATGAAATATGCACATACTTGAACAAAAGATTAAACAGTAGTATCGCTTATTTGCATTTGTCGTTCACCTGAGGAAACTCGGGTCTAAGGTTGTGTGAAAATAGTAATAAAACACAGACTCATGTAAGCTTGTGAGCATTCAGGACAGCTTGGTCTTATCTGTCCAGGGCTAGTCCTCTACTGCTCCTCCTGTGTAGTTTGTTCGTGTCAAATGAGACACGAGCCAAATTATGATGGGCGGAGTTACACTTCCATCTCGCCTAAAACGCGATTATCCTCTCTTAGCCGAGAAAAAATATATCCCGTTCACCTCGACAAAAACACTGAGGATTCTTCGCGTGAAAAAGAGAAAAAGTGCTATGTCGATATTGCTACTCCAATAGTATTAACCAAAACAAATGTACTCACGATCAGTATTGGGTTTCAGCGTCGTGCTCAATCATGCCGCAATGTTGATAAGAATTTCTTGTTTAAGTTATTAATTGTATCAAGGTAATCCCGTATGTCCACTGTTTGTTGCACTTATTGAGCAATGCACGGGATTTGCCATATATTTCACGAAAAATAGCAAAAAACGTTATTTATATTCTATTGTTCTCGCTAGAGGGATAATCGCGTTTTAGCGAGATGATCTCAGCAATAGGAAGTGTTTCTCAACCTGTTAAAGGGGTGCACCCCCTCTAAAAATTTTTAATTTTGATATTTTTTTTCGATTTTAAGAGAGGTAAGGGACAATTAAGATCTGTTGATTTATGCTAACTTTATTGGGAGAATTTAAGTCTGTAAAATCCATTCCGGGGGCTTTGCTCCTCCCTGACCCTCGATCACCAGTCCCTGAGTTTCTTGGGTCCTGACCCATTGAGGGCCTTTTTTGTCCTCACACCCTGCCTTATAAAGTTGTGACCCCTCTAACCTCACAATTCCTGGATTGTGGTATAAGAAATTGCAGTTATGGGCTCGATCTGGTCTACATGCAGTATGCTGTTTTTGTAGCTACATGCATCGGATGTCACAATCTGATAACTTATCTCGTTATAGTTTAGTCATTTGGCCCTTCCTGGTG
This sequence comes from Ostrea lurida, assembly GCA_903981925.1. Classification (NCBI taxonomy): domain Eukaryota; kingdom Metazoa; phylum Mollusca; class Bivalvia; order Ostreida; family Ostreidae; genus Ostrea; species Ostrea lurida. Next base: position 2,125 of record CAJDSM010036213.1, on the reverse strand, counting down.
TTGTATATGTGTTTCATATCTCAAGCTGAATCTAGCCTTCCTACCCTGGAG
>CAJDSM010036212.1:18085-28512 GCA_903981925.1 Ostrea lurida | reverse complement strand
TTGCCTCCGCCACCATCATTGTTTCTTCGATATCTTGTCGCTGCAACGTAATGTTTATGCTTCGTAAGTATAAATCGTATACATTTGTACTAAGCTATACTACCTCGGACCCTGCTTGGAATCTTAATTTGTTTGGTTGTTCGGGTAACGATTTCCATTGCTCTTTTGTAGCTATTACAGGGATAAGATTCGAACACGACGGGACCAGATATTGAGACAAATCTTTAGAAATGAGCCAGTTGTTTAATGACATATAATGGGGTTCGGGAGAAGGACAAAGCACGTCTTGACATTTAACCCTGGCTGCAAGTTCGGACACGAGAGCAAAGAGAGCTCTTGAAATTAGAAAAAGCCCTAGGCATTTAGAGATCGGTTATGTGAATTCTATCTTATACCGAACAACACGGAACGGTAATGTATTTTGCTTAGGGCCTCGTTAGCTTGGAGGAGATTATCTTTATAATTTGCAAAATCGTTCTCGCTTGTATCATATAGATTAACTTTCCATATCACAGTTTTCAGAAGAAAGTGTTTATTGTCACATAATGCAAAGTCTAAAGGATGGACATTTCAAACCTAGATGACGATACCAATAAAAGAATGTTTTCTATATTGATTTTAGCAGGTAAATATGAAATCGAATGTCATAAAATAAAAATTCAACTTGCTCTTTGTTTAAAGCCCTGACAAGTATACTATTATTGATACTGTCTGTAGGAGTGGACACGACAGCCACGGCCTTGACCTGTTTAATTTGATCCTCTCTATCACTCACAGAAGATCCCAGACAAAGATTCAGGAAAGAACGACAGCGTTTTCCCGGATGAGAATTTCCTTCGTGTTCTGGTCGTCAACAAACACCATACACGGAAGCTGTCATCTTGGAACTCCTGCGCTTCATATCCCATGTACCCCTGGCGGTGCCCCATTCTACTGTAAAGAATGCTCTATATGTGGATATCATATAGACCCGGATTCAACTGAGCTATCTCTCTCTCTCTCTCTCTCCTCTCTCTCTCTCTCTCTCTCTTCTCTCTCTCTCTCTCTCTCAATTTCACAATATGATATTCGATCGCCCCTGTTTAATAAGTTACAAAGAAGCAGACGGAAGCAACGCAATATATTTATAGGTATACATCAACTTGTGGGCATTGCACCATGATGAAAATATATGGTCAAAACCATGGAAGTTCGATCCCTCTCGATTCCTAGACGACAGTGGTTCCATTCATTGTGCACAGCATCCCAGCAGGAAAAGGTTGGTGTTAAGGGGGTATGAATATGGGAATATATAGATTTTGTTTCTAAAAATAAAAAAAATGGGGAGAACAAATGCCCATATAGTTCATTTTCGTAGCTGAAAAAAAATCGCGTTATAAAGCGAAACTTTTGCAATTAAACGCATAGCTTTCGCGTTTTAAATATTCTATTTGTAATATATATATGTAAAACAGGAACCCGCTTTTAATAAAGACTGACGTTTATAAAAATACATTTATATTAAGTGGCGTTAAATGTACACAAGCTAACACGCCTTGACAGGGCTGCTGATTTAAAAGAACACTCAATCCCCTTTCTGTATTGGAATACAGTCGAACCACGTTATCTCGAACTTGATAGGACCAAGAAAAAAGTTCGAGATATCCGTGAATTCGAGATGGAGGGTAAAAAAAACTAAGAAAATAGGCGATTGGGACCTCCAAATCAGTTCGACTTTGACCATGGTATTCTAAGATATCAGTGTTTGAGATATCGAAGTTCAACTGTACATTATCTATTTCGGTTGGATCTTCCTGTATTGATACTTGATTGTTTACATGCATCTAAATTATTGCCTAGAAGGCAAGTGGCCTTGTTGGAACCTCTCACACAGCCTCCAATGGGCCCCTCACTGCATCTTAATGGCAAGATGACTGAAGACAGGACATTAGTCCGATTACAATCCTATCATAGACACAGCATTGGGCTGTTTATTTTTTAATTAAAAAACAAAATAAAACTTTCAAGATTAATGTACATGCATCCACCTCACCCCTCATCAGAGTCAAAGGGTCATCCACTTATAGATTTCTTGAATTCAAGGACAAGTCCTTATATAAAGAGGGAATTGTGAATCAACATTGATATTAGTGTTTCTATCGTTTCATACAGGGCAGGTCATAATATACAGTGTTATACACTAACAAATTTGTTTCATACATGACAGGTTGCTGATATTTGGTGCCGGCAGAAGAGTCTGTTTAGGAGAAACTTTTGCCAAAAACCGGCTGTATTTATTTGTGGCTGTGCTGCTTCAGCATTTTACATTTGTGTCGAACAATTCCGAGCAGCTTCCAGAAGTTGATCCTCGTACTTATGACCTAGGACTTGTTCTACACCCTCAGCCTTACACAGTGCGTGCAATCAGTCGTCTGCAAAAGTTACATGCCTAATGGCAATTCATTGAAGACTTGTTATGAGTGTAAAAGGATATTGTTCCATATCATATCATTTGCTATATTATATACTACTATGTATTGCTATTCTAATACATGCATTAAATCTATGAATTCATTAAATGCTTATTGTGTCATATAAATCAGTATACATTTAAAGTGCTTTTTGTCAGGGTCTTTTCCCTTCAAACTGCCTTTTGACACACGCACACACAAAGTTAGGGAAAAAAAGTTATTAAACTTTTCATTCATTTTAATAGCAGCATAAATAACAATTCAATCAATGGTAAATAAATCACTACAGTACTAGTGTAACAGAGTGCTGATAGACAATCAATAAAGCTTCTCTCTACCTCCAAAATCTACTTTCATCATGCAGTGGAGGTTAGTCTTTCATTTTGTTTGCATAGGCACATGCAAGATTCCACAAAAACTGCAGCTTGGACTTCATTTAAATTTTCATGAAAAAAATTCAATGATTAGCAAGAACAGATTACAATTTGTGGCATGATTTTATATTTGTAGAAAATTTCAGTCTGTTTAGAACAGAGTCAACTGAATCCTAACTGAGCAGACAAGATATCGTGGTAAGATTTGGGAAGCTTGGCTCTACGGTGTGTGTTTTCTCTCAATGCTCTTATTAATTACATACCAGATTGGAGCAATTTTGTTTTAACTATTGCAGAGAACATCATACAGTGTTGTAACTATAAATATGATTCCAAATATCTTAACAAAATTATACAATTTTGAGCAGTTGGAAGTGTGATGGTGAATAATGGTTTTGCAAGATTTTACTAAATATGAAATATCATAAAATGTGTACAATACTGAAATCATGTGCAGTTTCCACCCTTGTTAAAATACCGGTACTCAGTAATACTTATTCATGGATTTGCATATTAGGACATTCAGCAACAACATTTTCAAATACAGTAAAGCATGCTTAAAATAAATTAACTTTATAAAAAATCACCACTTTACTGTGAAGTGACATATAGTCCCCCATGAGACAGAAAAATAACAAAATTATTGAATATGATGAATTTGGGTTTTAACGGACTGCTTATAGCTGATCCTGGTAGTTCATTATAGCCATGTTTTACTGTACCATTGTTTTAATTGCACATTTGTGTAAACCATGACTATTACAATTATCTCCATATTAAACAATGGAATACAGTTTTCCAAAGACTTTCAATCTAACCATACACCCTATTTCATAAAACAACAGTGCTTAGCAAATATCAAACACAGGTATACTTCGGCATCCCAAATACATGGGTATGTCAAAGTGAATTCGAAGTAACGACTACAATTATTTCAACAATAACATCTTGAAACCTTGGGTATCTCAAGTTTTTTCTTGGCACCATCAAAGTTTGAGATATGGAGGTTTAACCTTTATTTGTCACACATACATAATGGACAATTAAATCAACATCTTAAGCTAAAAAAAAGACCATTTCAAAACAAACGGTGACCATATTTAAAAATGTTTCTCAAGCAAATGATAGATATACGTGTATGCATTTCATCAGTGCATCTATCATTATGTATCTACATATGAAATATGTTCTGATTTTCATCATACTAGGTATGCATTTCATACTTTCTACATCTATCAAGTGGAAAATAATCTGACAAACATGCTGAATTAGTACAAGTATGTGAAATAAATTTTAACTCTCCAGTAACAAAATGAATGTAAAAGAAAAAAAAATAACACAACTTGTAAGCACGAAAGACCTATCATGAAAATGAATTAATCTATTAACCCTCCCTCCCCAACCAAAATGCATTTTAAATCAGTGTTACACAATCTCTCACCCACCTACATGTACATGTTATGTTATCCCCACTGAGTTATTTCTGTTGTATGGGAACAATATATTCAACATGATACTACATGTACAGTCGAACTCTGTTATCTCAAACTCAATGGGACCGAGAAATATCAGTAAATTTGAGATATCAAGGGTANAAAAATATCAGTAAATTTGAGATATCAAGGGTAAAATACTTTGAAAATTAAAGTGGTTGGGACTTCCAAATCACTTCATAGCCATGGTATTCGAGATATCAGAGTTTGAGATACCGAAGTTCAACTGTATTTACAATCACTATAGGCCCTCTTTGTGATAGAAGGGGCACTGCAAAAAATGTGTTGACCCCCCACCCCCTCCAAAAAAAAAATAATAAAATAAAACATGGGATCTTTTGCTACCAAAAAATAGATACAACGTGACATCGTTTGCTTCGTGCTTTCAACTAATTGCTGAAAGCACCACTCCTCAATACATTCTGTAGAGAATATAAGATTTTATTTCCAACAAACTACACATTTCAAGAAGGAAAAAATGGAGGTGCATGAATATACCCTAGGCTAACCCTATTCTTAAATGTAATGCATGTTAACAATAAAACTCCTATTAAGAAATAGCATATGAAATTAAAACAATCATTTGGCACTGCAAAAAGTATAGTGGAATACTGCTTAATTTTGCTGTAAATTAGCAAAGACTTCTCTAATCTTCTGTTGTACCCCTGGAAAAAATGCATAGAGCACAAGTGCAATAGGGAAAAATGTTCGGAAAATAGTACCAATAGCATTGGACAGAAACAAAGTCAATCCCAAAACTAGGGTGTATGGTAGCCATAACAAGACTTCCAAGATAACAATTGGGGTTCGCAAGATAGCAGCCATGATATCTAGAACCATGATAACTATCGCCAGCACACATTGGAATGAGCACATTAACGGCCTAGTCAGACAATACCACAGCACGGATATTATCTCGAACACAATAGCCACAGCAGCCTCAAACACAGGGAGCACAACAGATTGTAGGAAGCCTTCAGAGTTCTGGACATCAGCCAGGATCAGCACACACAAGACCACCATCAGAAACATAATCGCTCTCTTCTTGTCTTCACTGAAATTGCTCCATTGTGTTTTTAAACTTTCTGTAATAACAATGCATTAAATTCTAATGTTCTGTATTAAATGTTTGTACAATGTTTGTAATTGTGACAAAAACGAATTAGAATTCCTTAAAATTTGAAAACCTATAGATATTGAAATGGTGGTATAAATAAACTCCACCTCTTACAGTGCAAAATAAAATGAAGCTTGAGGTTGATGAGTCTCCATGCCCACTCCCAAAATGAAAGATATTTACAAGATGACTACCCCTAGTCATTATGTCATTTTGAACCCTTATTAACAAAGTTTAAGGGGCTCATTACACCTTGAAAGAGTTTCTTAAATCAGTACAAAACTATTTAATTATGAAAGATACAAATAAATTTCACACACATTTAAATCTTGGTGTTATGAGCAACCTTGTGGAGATAGTAATTAGCTCATTTTGGTAAAAAAAAAATTCACATCCCAAATCATCTTTAATATTACTCTCTAATATAATTTAAAAAGATATATGACTGATATTTCACAACATGAAATGACTGTATGTTTGTCAAAAGTGACACTATGAGCTGATAGATTTTTTTGTCCAGGAAGCAAAAATTCAAGGGACATAATTTGAAGATGATAATCATTTCAAATCTGGAAATAAATGCAATAAATTATTTGGTGGGTTTTTTTTTATCTGCAGAAAATGACTCGTATGAGTCATTTGGACTATTTCTAATTCTTCTTTAAAAATTGAACAAAATGACTTAATAGATAACTCAAAACAGTACACCTGTTACCAGAATCATATTGCTGAGCTCTGGATTCCATGTTACTAGCATAGAAAAATCAAAAATACCATACTAAATTGATACATGTAAAATGTGAAAATGATTGTTTTACACTCTGACTTCAGTGACAAGAAAATTCAGAACATTAACTCTAAAGAGGAATAAAGAAATTTAAACTTGTACTATACTGTAAATTCATCTAATAATTTACATTGGGGCAGGGGTAGTTTTTTTTTTTTTGTATGGTATGGACACTATAAAAAACATATTTATTTTCCTCAAACCACAAAAATTTAACATCTGAAAATAATACTACTTCTCAGTTCTGCAGTAAATGTACAGTGTAATATCCACAGGCACTTGTTTCTGTAAATAAGATAATTATGACGTCTGTATACTAATAATAACATGTGTTATTATTAGTATACAGACGTCATATCTTATTTACAGAAACAAGTGCCTGTGGATATTACACTGTACATTTACTGCAGAACTGAGAAGTAGATGTACAGACGTCATAATTATCTTATTTACAGAAACAAGCGCTTGTGGTAATATCTCAATATATTTGTAACGTGCAGCGGTCACCCATCCAGGTGCTGACCACGCTCGCCGTTGCTTAACTTGCGTGATCAAGACAGGAACTCTACCACATCGCCAGAAAAGCTAGCTCCCTAGCGAGGCAGCTCGGGGAAGCTTCGTCCCGAAGCTTCGCATAGGTCCTCTCTGAATGTTTGGCATCTGTTCAGCAACGGCACCTGCCGTTCCCGATAACATCCACCGTCGTCCCCGGACGACACCATGTCCATACATGGACACTCGGTCCCAGAGCTCCGAAGAGACTCTACCTGACACAGGTTTCCCGCCAAACATCAGAGTCACTACGCTGCCACCAATTTGTAACGCGTAGCGGTCACCCATCCAGGTGCTGACCAATCTCGTCGTTGCTTAACTTGCATGGTCAAGACAGGAACTCTACCACATTGCCAGAAAAGCTAGCTCACTAGCGAAGCAGTATAAGTTCCCTTTATACTGTCCGCTACATATTTATTTTTAAAGTACACATAAAAAGATATAGTCAGAAAGCACAACTTACCAACTTTCGGATGACTGAGTATCTTATTTTGAACTGTATTACAGGCTTGTTTTGCTTGAATCTTTAACCATTCCATCTGCGCATCTGGCCCACCTTCAAAAGAATTGAAACGTTTCAGTCTCCTGCACAATATGTTCAAAACGAAAAAGACATACCAAAAAGTAAATTCATGCTTGTTAAGGTAGTCCACAACAATAAGGTTTATAGGTATACTCTTTATAACACAACATCACAAGATGGCGACATGAAATTGTTTATTTTGATAAACATTGATGTACATGTATATTATCAAAGCCCTGTATATAAAGTGTCGGGCTGGTACACCACTGATCCCTAGTTCAAATCAAGTAGGGACTTTTTACAGAAATATTTGAAAAATCATGTTTTTTCAACTTTTTTGTATCCAAATTTCATCTTCCACCCTTTTGACATGTATGATTATTACAGTGTTCAAAATTGTTTGAAATCTAGGGTTTACGACAAAACAACATGGTACAGACCTTATCAAATTGGCATAGACCTCAACATTTTAAACACTGTCATTTACTTGAAACATTGGTTTCTTCAAGTATGCTACAACTTTTACACCACAATTCAACAAAACTTTATCACTATTTTTTATCCATATATCATAATGTTTTCCTAATTTTTTTTATAATAATTACTGAAACCTAGAAAATGGGCAAAGACAATTTGATCTATCTTAATTACAACTGGCATAGACCAGTGCAATTTGACTTAAACTCGATCTATGGTTAATTCGCACACTGTTATTAGATATCGTAATTTCTTTTATAATTAAATCATTTTGTGCTGTTTTGAGAATTTTCCACAATGTGGTGAGCCACCTTTTATCAAATTTAAATAGATGAGAATATTTTGGCTGTATTACCTTCAATATGCCGTAATTCTGATACAAACATCCTCGTTTTGCTAACACATGTTTTTCCAGCATCCCAACTTTTCTGAATCCATGAAACTGAAAAGATTCTACCTGTAAAAAGATACTGTTAGTTGTTCACTGTGCATGGGATAGGCCTTATGTATACATATGATTTACATGATTAGCACTGGAATGAATTTCATACTACATTAAGGACCCTCTTCACACTGCACTGCACACAAAAGAACTAATCAATGTTTAAGCAATTAAGCATCTGCCCCTTAGATCTAAATTGAAATATATAGTAAATATTGTGGGCATTACTATGAAATATATAAATATTGTGGGCATTAACTAATTCTGAATCAGTTCAAGCATATTGTAACAATGTCAGTAGATAAACAATAAGTTAACTAAACTCTTTGTTGCCATGTATTGTTTTCATTCAGTGAGCATGGATGATCTTTTCATCAATACTTTATTATCTTTGAAACATTTTGTCTGGGGGTAAATGGCGCCGCCGCCCATACCATATATATTAAAAACTACTTAGATAAATAAAATATTAACACCTTAACACTCAGTGTCTAAAAAAACCCATTCTTCATTAGTGTATAGAGAGAGTCCTTAATTGGTCATTGCTGATATCAATGAAATTATCATGATCAACATACTCTGTGCAGAAACACAAGCTTTGCGTAGTTCACTTCTTGACCAGATATTGTGAGCAGATTTCAGAATTGTGGTGTAATCATCAGTAGCTTCCCAAGGATCTGCCTCCTCTGCTTCCTCAATATCTGAAATCAAAATTCAGGCTTTCTAATTCCAAAAAGAAACTTCAGTCTGTTCTTGAAATATATATATATATACAATGTGGCTGTATCTTTTACAGAGGTAACAGAGCCCTTGGAAAAGAAAGATTACCTAATCTTTGATAAAATATAAGGGTCAAAATATTTACTTTTTCTACCATAAGGTAATATATTACCTTAGTATGGAAATAAAATCAACAGACTAAATTGAAAAGCTACAAGATAAAATCAAACATTGATTGCAAATCACTGATGTGACCCTTATTCCACTAATCCTGTGTACTGCAGGTTCAAAGTCTGCTGCCCTTTCTTACCATACATCTATAAATTTGTGATTAATAATGTGATGTCTGCATGGGCTTTAAAGCATTTGCATTGTTTTTGATTCTGAATTCCTAACAAATTATTACAGAAAAACTTACAGTACCAACACATCGTAAGAATGCTAGATGTGAATTTATTTTGGTTGACCAGTTTTGACCTAATTAAGACAGTTGTTATTAGAACATTCCTGGTGAGAATCTAGTGTATTTTAACTTGAAGGTATTGGTCTCCAGTTTTTAACTTTATTAGAAAAAGACAGATTTGAAACTGTTTTTTGAATTGATCACTCGTTCGCATGATTCTGAGTGCAAGTTTTCAAGTGTCTGCTACTTTCAAGTTTGGAAGTTCCATGCACTTACAATTTTTCAAATGAACTTGCATTTTGTAATTATTTCTCATTAATTTCTATACTTCCTATGTACATCAATTTTAAAATGTGTGTACATTAATTAGAACACTAATGAATCTGTTGGACTTCTAAGAATTAAGGACTTTCCCTTGTCATTATTTTCCTAATACAGTATCTAGCTCAGGTGGAAATTGATTTGCCCACTGGAGTCTGTGGGCTAAATGTCCATGAAGCACAGTGGATTGTATAATTGTATTCAGGTAAATGTCCACTCCAAATGCCCACTGTGATTCCAAGTGGCCTGCCCACAGGAAAAAGTGGGCTTTCAAAAATCAACCTCAGCTGTACTGTACCTTAATATGCCCATTGTTTTTGGGATAAAAGTATGTGTTTTATCTTGTACCAAGTATTACAATAAATTATAAAACTATATTTGATTACAAAATCTACATATTTATCGACACACTAGTCAGAAATACCTTGAAGACCATCCCCATCATCAAATCTAATTCTTTGTATGGCATGGATATCAGATCTACACTGGGGACAGCTCCTGGACTCTTGGTGACGATAATTCAAGAGAAGGTCTCCCAGGGGCCGGCGGGTTGTCGTTCGCCATCGATGAATACACACATTACAAAACACATGTCCACAAGGCACACAGCAAGATGGGGATTTTAGTCCATCAAAACATATAGGACAAACTCCCATCATTCAGTAGGCTCTACCAACAGCAACTTTGTCACTTGATCCCTAAATTAATATATATAAAAATAAAAAAAAATTATACTGTAAATCAACAGCGTAATAAGTAGTATCCGTC
>CAJDSM010036212.1:0-18060 GCA_903981925.1 Ostrea lurida | reverse complement strand
GGAGAAGGATTAGGTCACGCATGGTATGTGTTCTATTTTAAGCTCCAGCGAATTTGTCCATTTATTTTTAGTTCCACGCGGGATTTGGTCAGTTAATTGTTTTGACCGTGCCGAGGTTCTATTGTTAGAGCATGTAGATGTTGAGTTTTTATCAAACATTCAACGCCTGTAGTTTATCCAATCAAATTCTCGGGATTTTGGAAGTATTCAACCGAAAGGGCAACAAGATTGTGGTCATGGCGCATGAATTGAAGTCAAATCGCGGCTTTAAATAATTCCTTTAAAGAGAGCAAATAAATATCAATTATAAGGGAAGAATTAATGATATCATCGAATGAAGTTAATTGTGATAATAGTTCAGAATTGAAGATGATCATGTATTTATTAAAGAGATCCTTTAATATCGCAATTACTGGTGTGCTTAGTGTCGACAAGGTATCGTTAATATTTACGGATATCTTCAAAATTATTGAGATTAATGTTAACTTAATTTGGCGCAACACATAGGTACGCATATATTCCTAACTCTTCGCCGAAACGAGAGAAGATAGATTTCAGACAAATAGTATTGGGTTTTGATAATAGGAATTTGTCAGCTATCGATGGAGTTTTCCCGGAATTTTTAGAATTATTGTACAGGAGAGAAGAGATTAAGATAGATAGAGATACCGGGCGCTAAGGGTGTTGGGATAGTCGCAATCGGACATGACGATAAAAGGCGGACACAGATAGGACCTTGTTTTCTCTTCATATCGTCAACGGACAAAGAAATGAAATGGGTTTTCGTATACCTCATGCCATCAGATCCATTTGTTCACTATTTATCGTCCGTTTATTTAAAAACGCGTGTAACGGACATTAATGACAAATCTACCTTTTGTTTTCGACAATAAAACAATTAGAAAACTATCAATAGGCAGAACAATTATTGAAATTTGCTAATTTTCTAGTGTTTTCAAATAAGGATCTGCATACTCTATCTAACGAAGTTCTTGATTGAAAGTATTATACTAAACAGAGATGTCAACAAGTTTTGGTTGGAATACTCGCCATATGCTCCTACGAAAAACAGAAACCGTGCCGTGTCATGAAAAAGGGTGTTGCATGGGACACACAATCAGGTAAGTCAGCATAATTAAAAACAAAAAACGTTTGGCAATTTTGTACGTTTAAACCTTCAAGTTTGCGGGCTTTATAAAAAATTAACATTGAGTGTGCATGACAAGACCAAATTACATTTATTTTCTGTCTGTACAAACTGAATTCAGGAAAAAATTGATTTCTGGCATAAGAAATTGAATAATCACGTATAATTTCAGTTTGACATTTATGATGAATCCGTTCAAAATTAAATTTCTTTATTCCTGGATAACAATGATTTCTGCTTCTATCTTTTTTTTTTTCTATCTCAGTTTGTGTACCAACTTCAGTTTAAATCTACATATAAACAAAATTGCCCCGGTACTATGAATCTTCATACAATGAATGCAATGAGACAAGGTCAAAAGATGAAAATAAGAATATATTGCAAAGAGATAGGAGAGAAAATGGCATTTTAAGAAATGCTGATGATGCATTAAGTTTTGGTTTGCAAGATATAGTAGATTATTACAAACATTTAACTAAAAATAACATTTTAGTGATCAAGCTTGGAGATCCCACTTGCATGTCAAGGGTATTCGAGAATATTTCCAACTGTATGTATGTTTTAAACAACATGAATCATTTATTAGGAAGAATACAAAGAGTGGGCAAGTCATAGAAAATTTAAAAATATACTAAATAGGAAGCCATTCTGTCTAGGCTTAATATTAAGCCTTTAGGATTTTTGATGCGTCTATTATCAAACGGCAATGAGATGTCCAAACTTGTCCGTTGTAAGGGTTCGGAGTAACTCAAAAGTGGAAGTCATATTTGTGGAGACATCTGAAAATGGCCTTGCTTATGAACCCTGCTAGGTTCATCGGACGAGAAACAGAGGGTTGAGGGCACTTAAATTCTGAAGAGACACAGGAACAATCAGCTTTTCATGGTGTGGGTAGTCCAGAATCCTACGGCCAATCTCGGTTCACTGTTATTCCCACAAATACTCTTAAAAGTGAAACACTTTTCAGAGTTATCAACAGTTTTATTGCTGGTATACCTGTCACATTTCATACACAATATCGTTACAAGAAAACACATCACAGACATGATTCATCAAAATTCATAACAGAATCTGGTAGATAAGTTTAAAACTTTTAACTTTTTATCAGCAAAGACTTGCGCATTACCAATTCGCTCTTAAATACATACATTTACCAGTTAACAAAGTAAATTACTTCCAATTTTTTGTTTCAATTCACTTCATTAAGAGTAATTTTATTCCATGGTTGGAGTAGTACGTTTATAGCTAAAGTCAAGTGGGTTTTATAGTTAACAGCAAGTGAGGATAGAATGGGAGACGATGTCAAATCTAGGAGGGGCCGATACAATAGCCCTGTGGTCCTGTCCAGAGCTTGACCTCCCACATGTATCTTCAGCGTTTGAAGGCAAGGCTCCTCTGTGGGGACTTCCGATTTGTGTTAGTATTGGCTTCATATGTCCTTTAGAGATCATTGTGTGCCTATAAAAAATACATGTTTAATGTATTTCATATGGCGTAAAACATAAATCTTTTCCTATAATTCTAATTATGTATACTTTTTGACTTCGAAAATAATAAATAAAAAAAAAAATTTGTTTTAATCTTACTTGTTAGAACTCTAGCCAGCTCATATTGTAGATTTTTGAGTGCCTATTTTTGGAACTCAAGACATCTACAAATTATGAAAATCTATTGCTAAAAAAGTATTTAACATACAAGTCTATTCTTTCAATAATGAGAAATGACAACTACGTGTAGTCAAGTGAATGATCTGTTAAATGCTTTTCCCCCTTTGAATATAATTATAATGGAATATCAAGATAATGGTAATCCACAAATACTTTTACACACAAGCAAAAAATAGGTATTTATACATACATAAAAAATCTCAAAAATATCAAACCCGTTTGACTAACTCCAGTTTCCTGGTGACAACTGTAAAGGGCGGTTTGGGGATCGAGATTGGAGGCAGAGAGAACCTCGTTTGTAGCTGAGGCCTCCTTCTTCTCACAGTGTATCACCAAGGCCCCAACTTCTTCTCCAGCAGGAGATTCTTGAAGTTACTCCTTCTGCTGACACTATGTGGCTTTCAAAACTTCCTGTACAAGTCAATCTCGTTCATCCTGAGTCTAAAAATATAAAGAACACTTATTTAAAGTTCTTTTATAACAACTAATTGTAAATTAATTCGCCAAGTAGCTCTGTGTAATGAAATACACTTGCTAATTTCCTACTTTTGTATGACAAAATTTAACAAAACTTTTACCACTCAAGCATTTGAATACTGTAGATCATTTATTTTTTGTGGGTTTAAATTTCGTGGTTTTGATTCCTGATCATGATTTGTTGACATTAATTTTGTTATTTACATTCATTACACATATTCCATTTTTAAGCTGCAACATTCATTGATGGCTTATATTTTATTAACACATAACAAACAACACAACCCCCCCTCCCCCCAAAAAAAAAAAAACAAAAACCAAATTGAATCCCCAACCGAAAATTCATGACTTTTACAATACCTCAGAGGACAGGACATTAACAATCAAATCTTTATAATTAATTAAGAAATCAAACAATAAAAAATATCATTCAGAGAAGGACATTCCGACCTTATCAAATTTTGCTCCAGACCTCATGCAGTGCCATTTGAGGGCCTCTTTTGGTTTCTCTTTTCTGTCACTTTAGCCTGGCTTTTTTACGATCAATCTACAAATATCACAGATATAAGCCAATATACATTTACATATCTATACTTAAACTCAGATTATGCTCATAGTTTGATAAAATACATCCTGTTGGTAAGCACAAATGTACAGACGTTATTGTCCACAGTTGTTCAAAAAAACCTTTTATGATTCAATCCTTGCACTAAGTGTCTAGCAAGAAATGAAATATTTTAATTCCATCATTCATTTATATGCAACTTAAAAAATATCTTAAGGTTATTTTGATAATTTCACAATTTAATACATCACAAAACTACAACAAAACTAATAAATATTGACAATCACAAACGATAATGCCAATTCTGCGAGACCTATTTAGGTTAAAGAAAGCACCCATCTGTCTGACTCACAAGAATAACAGTCCTTAATGAGCCATTGCTATAATGTGGCATTAATTCATATGTTTGTGGCAATGTTTGCATTATCCATTAATGGAAGCAACATTTAATGCTGACTAAAAATCAGCCCCAAATTAGATGCTTGGTCTTTCTGATATATACAGAATTGCTCTTTAACTTCATACGCAATTATGGTTATCATCAAACTGGGTATGATACTTTAACAATAGCACTACTCGGGATTACCAAGAAAATGATATCAAAATTTTAAATTTTCTCTCAAGCAATTACTGCAGGAGATCAGAAATCCTTGAACAAAATTTAGATAACAACACATAATAAATGACAGAGTCTACATGCTCTCGAAACTAGAATAGGTTAAAAAAAAAATATCATGGATTATGAACTGTTTAAAAAATAGTGTAACATCAAGGTATACTAAGTTACAAAGCTGTAAAGCATTACTAATCTATGCTCAACTACTGGTAAAATGTAACACAAAGCATGTTCTACGGAATATTGTAGTTTGATACTTGACAAATAAATAGTATCAGGGTTTTTGGCATTTTCAGCTTTCTTACAAAATGTATTTCTAAAATGTCATAAAAATTCAGACGTTTGGGATCGATCATTTTCCAAGCTTATTTAAACATTGCCAAGTTCTAATTAATTTTGACAATAGGACAATGGCTTCCGAAAAATTTATCATTGCACTTAAAATGCAATTCATTGTAACTAAGAGTAGATATAGCAACTGAAATCGAGTACATGTATATCTGTAGTTTAATCAATCCTTAATAAACTAGCTAGAGTAGATACAGTACATACTGAGAGTTTCCTTGTCCTTCTCGTAGTTGTGCTAACTTTTTCCTTAGTAGATCCACCTGTTCCTTGGGCGTTCTCCGGACGCGGGTTCCACAACGCTTGTTTCGGCCATCACTTCAGCACGTCCTTCTCCATATGCTTCATACTTCTTCTTTGATTCTTCAACTTGTTCCTATTCAGGAAGACATGACGGTAACTTTATACATGGTAGATATAAAAAACTGTCCAATTTTAGACAGCATAGAATGTTTGTTGCAAATGAATTTGACAAAGAGCATGCATGCATAATAATAATCCAAACATTTTCACAACTATCACTGAATAATGTAAATTCCTTCAGTGTAATTGATGAGAGACAAATTATTTAGAGTGAATCATTGTATAGTTTTTGATGTCTGTGAAGGCCTTTTCATGTGTTTTCATAAGTTCATTGATTTGTCCATTCTTTCTCTCCTCAATTTCATGAATTTCTGTTTTGGCGGCGTAAATCAAGTTCATCTCTCAATGTCCTCATCTTCTTTTCATATTTGGCCTCAATTTCTCGTGCCTGTCTTTCAAGGTCACTTCTTAGCTGGGTAATTTGTTCATCATGTTTCTGAAATATAAATTAAGTTGATGTCAAAAGATGTATACTATATATGTTGTCATACTAACAAGTTCTTAATAAAAATTCATCCAAAAGACATTGGAGAACATCATGAAACAATATGGTAGATGTGATAATAGCATGTACACCAAGTTAAGATATTTATTTTTGTGTCTTAACCTTTTTCAGATTCTTGATGATGTCTCATTGGGAAAGTTCTTCCTCTTTCAGAGTGACTTTGAGGGCTCTCTTGTCTCTCTCCTCTTAATTTCTTTTCTTCATCCCTGTGATCCTCCTGAGCCAGCTTAAGGGCACACACATTGTCAGCTTTCAGATCCGATATGTTATTTTGGTGTCAAAACAACAGTGCTTCACTTTTTGTTTATACACCTGAAATTTGATTTCACACAGATATGAACTATTGACTATACAATTAAACATGTACATATGTATTAGAATTGTTACTAAATACATGTAGTGTGTAACATAAATGACTTTGCATAATTTTTGAGGAACATTCTGTAATGCGTTATCAGAGTATGTATCACAGGAGGTTCTGGTTTCTGTGATCTGGTGGAAAGTGTCTGCTCTTTACCTTTTTCTACTTGATGCCTCTCCTCAGCAATCTCTCATTTCCTGTCTTGTTCCTGATTTCTGCCTTTCTTTCTTCCAGTTGTCGTTTGTTATTTCCCAAAAGGTATTCACTTTGTCTCTTTCAACTGGAAATAATTTCGCTCCTCCCTCTCACGATCCACTCTTCTCTCAGACGCACTACATGTTCTCCAAGCAAACATGGAAGAAGTGTTTGATAAACTGCACAAAGTACTAAAAATTTCTAAATCTAAGAGTCTTAAAAGTGTTTAATATAACAGAACAGAAGCAAGAACAAATATATGTCTAAAGTATCAATTTTTTTAATGAGAAGACCCCCCCCCCCTTTAATAAAAAAACCACACATGCAGTTGTGTTGGACGACAAATTCATGGATTGGCAAATAAGCCAGTTCAGTGTGCTATAAAATAACTTTAAGAGTTAAACAGTCATCTGTCTGAAGCTTTGATCACTGGTCTTGGCATGAGTTTGCATGTAAAGAAAGCATGATGTCATTGTTTTAAAAACTTTGAAATAAAGAGTTAGTTACTATACTTGCATCATTTCTATTAATTATGCATCATGATCTGTTATTTCTAATTAGTTGACTATTTTGGCGATTTGGAGATTATTGGGATTTTTGAAAAACAGACCCAAGGAGCAAGCATGTTTTCTTTTATCAATGCACCAAAACACATTAAAATTTTCTCATTCTTTCGTTCATATAGTTGGTGTCAATAGAGCTATCTCTGCTCTTGATATGGAAGTTAAAGTGGCAACCTTCAATTGATATCCTGATGTAAAGTAGCATAGTATTTATACACAATTACCTGTTCTTTGGTCATCTCCTCTGTAGGGATGCCAATATGACAGTAGGGGTTTTTGCCTTTCTGACTTTTTCCCCTTCTTCCCCTTTTCCCACTTTTCTTTTTTGGGTGGCTGGAATAGAAATTTGAATATGGATATCGATGCATTTATCTTTCTCTTAAAAGTATTGTATTGTACTTTCAAACACCAACCAAATAATAATAATGTTGCAATAGATAAATGCTTGATAAAGGAAAAAAATGGAAGCATTAAATCTAAGCTAAATATTTTAGCATGTATTGTACTGAAAAAGCTTGGACGGTGAGGTATATGTAAAAGAAAAAAAGACAAAATCTGAAACAGAATAATCTCCACATGCGTTCACGAAAATTCTGTAAGCCACCATTTTGTTTAACAATCAATTTTCTCTAATGTCTCCGTTTTAATGCGAATGAAGCCATGTACGGAGTTCCAAGAAGTTGATTCATTAGTTGCTTCAAGAGTTATTTGAAGTTTTCAATTTGCTGCCAAAAATATGATACTCTGACGTGCAATGTGTAACCTACATCCTCAATTTGTTAAAAATAAATTGTAATGTATTCTTGACCAGTTTTGAACACGGAGGCTAATATCTGGTAAAATTGTTGTACCAGATCTCCTTAGACAGACGACCAACAATCAATCAGATATTGTGAGTT
This sequence comes from Ostrea lurida, assembly GCA_903981925.1. Taxonomy (NCBI): domain Eukaryota; kingdom Metazoa; phylum Mollusca; class Bivalvia; order Ostreida; family Ostreidae; genus Ostrea; species Ostrea lurida. The sequence goes on along the minus strand of CAJDSM010036212.1, from coordinate 10,357 downwards.
TGGCACACAGAAGTTATATTTTTGAATTGCAACTCTATAGATGGACTGACACGGGTGACGAATGCGCAAAATTCAACGTAATAGGAAAATTGATTAGAATGTTGTGGTGTAGGGTTAACGACGGCAACCTAATTGTCAGAAGTTGGACTTGAATTTTCAAAGATCCTGTGAAGTAAGGTAAATGTTTATGCATGTCAATAAAGAGTGTGCGGGACAGATATAAAGGGAACTTATACTGCCTCGCTAGGGAGCTAGCTTTTCTGGCGATGTGGTAGAGTTCCTGTCTTAGTCAGCAAGTTAAGCAACGGCGAGCGTGGTTCAGCACCTGGATGGGTGACCGCTACACGTTACAAATTGGTCGCGGTAGTGACTCTGATGTTTGGCGGGAGACCTGTGTCAGGTAGAGTCTCTTCGTAGCTCTGGTGTACGGACGTGGTTTCGTCCGGGGACGACGGTGGATGTCGTCGGGAACGGCGGTGCCGTTGCTGAACAGGTGCCAAAACATTCAGAGAGGACCCATGCGAAGCTTCGGGACGAAGCTTCCCCGAGCGGGAGGAAGTGTAGCGGACAGTATAAAGGGAACTTATACTGCCTCGCTAGGGAGCTAGCTTTTCTGGCGATGTGGTAGAGTTCCTGTCTTGATCACGCAAGTTAGCAACGGCGAGCGTGGTCAGCCACTGGATGGTGACCGCTACACGTTACAGAGATAACATTCTGACTTTCGAACTGAGAAACTTTTTATGCATTATCACAAAAGATAACAAAGTTTTGAAAGCGAGCAACTGAGAATTTAATGGCGGACTGTTAGGTCCCTTTACTCCTGTTATACTACATACACTATTTTGCTCAGATTGTGTCAAAACCCTGTGATTTGACAGTTTTCATTTCAAAGTACCACTGCCAGTAATGCACCTGTAACTAATAATGTCGTGACATACTGTACTAATTAATCAACTCTCAAAGCTGTTTCATAGTTTAAGATTATTGCATTAGCAAAGAAAACAATAATTCTGAAATATTTGCAACTGGTTGAAACTCTTTTTGGTGCAAATATACTTTTGAAAATTGACAGTCAAGACAAATTATCCTGTGCGTGCTACTGAACTCATGTTAAGGCAGACGTGCATTTTAAAGGGAAAAAATCAAATAAACATGTACATAAATATACAACCAACACAAATTTTATCTAACACACGTTTAAAATCTTACCATGACTTCTGTAAGATGAACAACTACAACAAACAAATATGGCGTCTAATGTTGTCAAGGCAACAGTACCCGGATGATAATATGAGATCGTCTATTACAAATGAAAAAACGTAATTTTCATTGTATAGTACAATATGTAATTTACTGTTCATTTTAAAAAACTATCAAAAATATGACTAACGGAAGGAATCTTATTTATTTACCTACAGTTTTTAATATATATAAATTTTATTTTCAACGAGCTAAGTAAAACCTAAAATTAAAACCAATAATAAGCTAAATTATATCCGAATACATATCTACATTTTTTAGTTGTTATGAAATTATTAGAGCTCAGAAATAAATAAAAAAAGGAAATTTACATGGAGATAAAGTATTTAATACATTTTTTTAAATATCAGTAAATTTCCTAAACACATAATATTGTAAGGGCTTCTTTCCGGAATTATTTTTTCTGTTTACAAAATCGAAAGTCGATCTGACGAAATATTTGTTGTGATTTTTGGGGGAATTTTGTAGGCCTGGGTTTATTTTGAGGTGAGTTATACTATGTAATGTTTATAACAACATTCTATTAATTTGAAAATTTAAATCTTCCTACTGCCAGGATACTTAAATTAATAAGACGTATATGACCTGAGGTGGTGGGTTGATAGACCATCCACACTTTGCGAAAGTTACGTCCCTTTGCGGGTCAGCCAAAGGTCAATCGAAGTAAAGTAAAATTCCTCTTTATCTACCAAACGCAAGATAGTCAAGATGTGTATTATTACGATTATTGAGATGTCACACAATTTTCTGGTTGCCCCACCTGGGCATTATTGTATTTTACTTCAATTGATATATAAAATGTAAAATCTCAAAGATACAGTAAAAAAAGTTTATAAAGGCCACTGTAGGGAATGTGTACTTTTTTCTCACAAGATGGCGGCAAGGACGTAACTTTCGCAAAGTGTGGATGGGTCTTATAGGGTCATGCATGTATGATGTACTTATATTGTAGACAGGATGTTTTGATCTAATTCGGGTGTAAAATAAACCACATGCTACACGATATTAATTTTAAGTATCCTGGCAGTAGGAAGATTTAAATTTTCAAATTACAAAATGTTGTTATAAACATTACATAGTTATAACTCACCTCAAAATAAACCCAGGCCTACAAAATTCCCCCAAAATCACAACAAATATTTCGTCAGATCGACTTTCGATTTTGTAAACAGAAAAAATAATTCCGGAAAGAAGCCCTTACAATATTATGTGTTTAGTAAATTTACTGATATTAAAAAAATGTATTAAATACTTTATCTCCATGTAAATTTCCTTTTTTTATTTATTTCTGAGCTCTAATAATTTCATAACAACTAAAAAAATGTAGATATGTATTCGGATATAATTTTAGCTTATTATTGGTTTTAATTTTAGGTTTTACTTAGCTCGTTGAAAATAAAATTTTATATATTAAAAACTGTAGGTAAATAAATAAGATTTCCTTCCGTTAGTCATATTTTTGATAGTTTTTTAAAATGAGACAGTAAATTACATATTGTACTATACAATGAAAATTACGTTTTTTCATTTGTATAAGCGATCTTATATTATCATCCGGGTACTGTTGCCTGGACAACATTAGACGCCATATTTGTTTGTTGTAGTTGTTCATCTTACAGAAGTCATGGTAAGATTTTAAACGTGTGTTAGATAAAATTTGTTGTTGGTTGTATATTTATGTACATGTTTATTTGATTTTTTCCCTTCAAAATGCACGTCTGGCCTTAACATGAGCTTCAGTAGCACGCACAGAGTTAATTTGTCTTGACTGTCAATTTTCAAAAGTATATTTGCACCAAAAAGAGTTTCAACCAGTTGCAAACTATTTCAGAATTATTGTTTTCTTTGCTAATGCAATAATCTTAAACTATGAACAGCTTTGAGAGTTGATTAATTAGTACAGTATGTCACGACATTATTAGTTACAGGTGCATTTACTGGCAGTGGTACTTTGAAATGAAAACTGTCAAGATCACAGGGTTTTGACACAATCTGAGCAAAATAGTGTATGTAGTATAACAGGAGTAAAGGGACCTAACAGTCCGCCATTAAATTCTCAGTTGCTCGCTTTCAAAACTTTGTTATCTTTTGTGGATAATGCATAAAAAGTTTTCTCAGTCGAAAGTCAGAATGTTACTCTTGTAACGTGTAGCGGTCACCATCCGGGTGCTGACCACGCTCGCCGTTGCTTAACTTGCGTGATCAAGACAGGAACTCTACCACATCGCCAAGAAAAGCTAGCTCCCTAGCGAGGCGTATAAGTTCCCTTTATACTGTCCGCTACACTTCCTCCGCCTCGGGAAGCTTCGTCCCGAAGCTTCGCATGGGTCCTCTCTGAATGTTTGGCACCTGTTCGCAACGGCACCCGCCGTTCCCGACGACATCCACCGTCGTCCCCGGACGAAACCACGTCCGTTACACCAGAGCTACGAAGAGACTCTACCTGACACACAGGTCTCCCGCCAAACATCAGAGTCACTACGCTGACCAATTTGTAACGTGTAGCGGTCACCCATCCAGGTGCTGACCAGCTGCCGTTGCTTAACTTGCATGATCAAGACAGGAACTCTACCACATCGCCAGAAAAGCTAGCTCCTCTAGGCAGGCAGTATAAGTTCCCTTTATACTGTCCGCTACACTCTTTATGTGACATGCATAAATCATTTACCTTACTTCACAGGATCTTTGAAAATTCAAGTCCAACTTCTGACAATTAGGTTGCCGTCGTTAACCCTACACCACAACATTCAATCAATTTTCCTTTATTACGTTGAATTTTGCGCATCTGTCACCCGTGTCAGTCCATCTTAGAGTTGCAATTCAAAATATAACTTCTTGTGGCCAAACTCACAATATCTGATTGATTGTTGGTCGTCTGTCTAAGGAGATCTGGTACAACAATTTTACCAGATATTAGCCTCCGTGTTCAAAACTGGTCAAGAATACAATACAATTTATTTTTAACAAATTGAGGATGTAGGTTACACATTGCACGTCAGAGTATCATATTTTTGGCAGTCAAATTGAAAACTCAAATAACTCTTGAAGCAACTAATGAATCAACTTCTTGGAACTCCGTACATGGCTTCATTCGCATTAAAACGGAGACATTAGAGAAATTAGATTGTTAAACAAAATGGTGGCTTACAGAATTTTCTGTGAACGCATGTGGAGATTATTCTGTTTCAGATTTTGTCTTTTTTCTTTTACATATACCTCACCGTCCAAGCTTTTTTCAGTACAATACATGCTAAAATATTTAGCTTTAGATTTAATGCTTCCATTTTTTTTTTCCTTTATCAAGCATTTATCTATTGCAACATTTATTATTATTTGGTTGGTGTTTGAGAGTACAATACAATACTTTTAGAGAAAGATAAAATGCATCGATATCCATATTCAAATTTCTATTCCAGCCACCCAAAAAGAAAAGTGGGAAAAAGGGGAAGAAGGGGAAAAAGTCAGGAAAGGCAAAAACCCCTACTGTCATTGATGGCATCCCTACAGAGGAGATGACCAAAGAACAGGTAATTGTGTATAAAACTACATGCTTTACTTTACATCAGGATATCAATTGAAGGTTGCCACTTTAACTTCCATATCAAGAGCAGAGATAGCTCTATTGACACCAACTTATATGAACGAAAGAATGAGAAAATTTTAATGTGTTTTGGTGCATTGATAAAAAGAAAACATGCTTGCTCCTTGGGTCTGTTTTTCAAAAATCCCAATAATCTCCAAATCGGCCAAAATAGTCAACTAATTAGAAATAACAGATCATGATGCATAATTAATAGAAATGATGCAAGTATAGTAACTAACTCTTTCTATTTCAAAGTTTTTAAAACAATGACATCATGCTTTCTTTACATGCAAAACTCATGCAAGACTCAGTGATCAAAGCTTCAGACAGATGTGACTGTTTAACTCTTAAAAGTTATTTATAGCACACTGAACTGGCTTATTTGCCAATCCATGAATTTGTCGTCCAACACAACTGCATGTGTGGTTTTTTTATTAAAGGGGGGGGGGGGGTGTCTTCTCATTAAAAAAATTGATACTTTAGACATATATTTGTCCTTGCTTCTGTTCTGTATATTAAACACTTTTGAAGACTCTTAGATTTAGAGAATTTTTAGTACTTTGTGCAGTTTATATCAAACATTCTTCCATGTTTAGCTGGAGGAACATGTAGTGCGTCTGAGAGAAGAGTTGGATCGTGAGAGGGAGGAGCGAAATTATTTCCAGTTGGAAAGAGACAAAGTGAATACCTTTTGGGAAATAACCAAACGACAGCTGGAAGAAAGAAAGGCAGAAATCAGGAACAAGGACAGGGAAATGGAAGATGCTGAGGAGAGGCATCAAGTAGAAATAAAGGTAAAGAGCAGACACTTTCCACCAGATCACAGAAACCAGAACCTGCCTGTGATACATACAGTGATAACGCATTACAGAATGTTCCTCAAAGAATGATGCAAAGTCATTTATGTTACACACTACATGTATTTAGTAAGCAATTCTAATACATATGTACATGTTTAATTGTATAGTCAATAGTTCATATCTGTGTGAAATCAAATTTCAGGTGTATAAACAAAAAGTGAAGCACTTGTTGTTTGAACACCAAAATAACATATCGGATCTGAAAGCTGACAATGTGTGTGCCCTTAAGCTGGCTCAGGAGGATCACAGGGATGAAGAAAAGAAATTAAGGAAGGACAAGAGAGCCCTCAAAGTCACTCTGAAAGAGGAAGAACTTTCCCATGAAGACATCATCAAGAATCTGAAAAAGGTTAAGACACAAAAATAAATATCTTAACTTGTGTACATGCTATTATCACATCTACCATATTGTTCGATGATGTTCTCCAATGTCTTTTGGATGAATTTTTTATTAAGAACTTGTTTTAGTATGACATACATATAGTATACATCTTTTGACATCAACTTAATTTTATATTTCAGAAACATGATGAACAAATTACCCAGCTAAGAAGTGACTTTGAAAGACAGGCACGAGAAATTGAGGCCAAATATGAAAAGAAGATGAGGACATTGAGAGATGAACTTGATTTACGCCGCAAAACAGAAATTCATGAAATTGAGGAGAGAAAGAATGGACAAATCAATGAACTTATGAAAACACATGAAAAGGCCTTCACAGACATCAAAAACTATTACAATGATATCACTCTAAATAATTTGTCTCTCATCAATACACTGAAGGTAATTACATTATTCAGTGATAGTTGTGAAAATGTTTGGATTATTATTATGCATGCATGCTCTTGTCAAATTCATTTGCAACAAACATTCTTATGCTGTCTAAAATTTGACAGTTTGATTTATATCTACATGTATAAGTTACCGTCATGTCTTCTCTGAATAGGAACAAGTTGAAGAATCAAAGAAGAAGTATGAGCATATGGAGAAGGACCGTGCTGAAGTGATGGCCGAGAACAAGCGGTTGTTGGAACCGCTCCGAGAAGCCAAGGAACAGGTGGATCTACTAAGGAAAAAGTTAGCAAACTACGAGAAGGACAAGGAAACTCTCAGAGTATGTACTGTATCTAGCCTCTAGCTAGGTTTATAATGGATTATAACTACAGATATACATGTACTTCATTCAGTTGCTATATCTACTTCTTAGTTACAATGGATTGCATTTTAAGTGCAAATGATAAATTTTTCGAAGCCATCTGTCCTATTGTCAAAATTAATTAGAATTGGCAATGTTTAAATTAAGCTTGGAAAATGATCGATCCAAACGTCTGATATTTTTTATGACATTTTAGAAATACACTTTGTAAGAAAGCTGAAAATGCAAAAACCTGTAACTATTTATTTGTCAAGTATCAAACTACAATATTCCTAGAACATGCTTTGTGTTACATTTTACACCAGTAGTTGAGCATAGATTAGTAATGCTTTACAGCTTGTAAACTTAGGTATACCTGTGATGTTACACTATTTTTGTAACAGTATAATATGATATTTTTTTTTACCTATTCTAGTTTCGAGACATGTAGACTCTTGCATTTTATTTATGTGTTTTTATCTAAATTTGTAAGGATTCTGATCTCCTGCAGTAAATTGCTTGAGAGAAAATTTAAAATTTTGATATCATTTTCTTGGTAATCCCAGTAGTGCTATTGTTAAATATATACCCAGTTTTGATGATAACCATAATTGCGTATGAAATTAAAGATGCATGTATATATATCAAAAGACCAAGCATCTATTTGGGGCTGATTTATAGTCAGCATTAAATGTCTGTTGCATTAATGATATGCAACATTGCACAAACATATTGAATAATGCACATTTATAGCAAGCTCATTAAGACTTTATGCTTGTGAGTCAACAAGTTGGGTGCTTTCTTTAACCTAAATAGTCGAATTGGCATTATGAGTTTGTGATGTCAATATTATAGTTTTGTGTAGTTTTGTGATGTTATTAAATTGTGAATAATTATCAAAAGAACCTTAAGATATTTTTAAGTTTTCTATAATAAATTAATGATGGAATGTAAATATTTCTATTCTGCTAGACACTTAGTGCAAAGGATTGATTATCATAAAAAATTTTTGAACAACTGTGACAAAAACGTCTGTACATTTGTGCACCAACAGATGTGTTTTATCAAACTATGACATAATCTGAGTTTAGCATAGATATGTATATATGCTTATTATTCTGTGATATTTGTAGATGACAAAAGCCAGGCTAAAGGTGACAGAGGAGGAACAAAGAGCCCTCAAATGGGAGCATGAGGTTCTGGAGCAAAGATTTGAGAAGGTGGGAATATCCTTTGAATGATATTTTTTTATTGTTTGATTTCTTAATTAATTTGATAAAGATTTGATTGTTTAATATCCTTTTGTACCTCTGAGAGTATTGTAAAATCATGAATTTTGGTTGGGGATTCAATTTGGGTTTTTGTTTTTTTTTTTTTTGGGGGGGGGGGGGGGGGGGTTGTGTGTGTTTGTTGTTTTAATAAAATAAAGCCATAATGAATTTTTGCACTTAAAATGAATATGTGTAAATGAATGTAAATCAACAAAAATTAATGTCAACAAATTCATTATCAGAGTCAAAACCACGAAATTTTAAACCCACAAAAATAAATGATTCTACTGTATCAAATGCTTTGAGTGTTAAAAGTTTTAAATTTTGTCATAAAAATAGAATTAGCATTTAGTGTATTTCATTACACAGACGTACTTTGGCGATTAATTTACAATATGTTGGTATAAAATAACTTTAAATAAGTGTCTTATATTTTAGACTCAGGATGAACGAGATGACTTGTACAGGAAGTTTGTGAAAGCCATCCATGAGGTGCAGCAGAAGAGTAACTTCAAGAATCTCCTGCTGGAGAAGAAGTTGGGGGCCTTGGCTGATACACTGGAGAAGAAGGAGGCCCAGCTCAACGAGGTTCTCTCTGCCTCCAATCTCGACCCAACCGCCCTTACAGTGGTCACCAGGAAACTGGAGGTATAGTAAAACGTGTTTGATATTTTTGAGATTTTTATGTATGTATAAAATACCTATTTTTTGCTTGTTGTTAAGTATTGTTGATGTACCATTGATCTGATATTCCATTTATAATATATTCAAAAGGAAAAGCATTTACAACAGATCATTCATTGAATACACGTATTTGTCATTTCTCATTATTGAAAGAATAGACTTGTATGTTAAATACTTTTTTAGCAATAGATTTTCATATATTTTGTAGGATGTCCTTGATTCCAAAAATAGCGCCATCAAAGATCTACAATATGAGCTGGCTAGAGTTTGTAAAGTAAGATTAAAACAAATTTTTTTTTTTTATTTATTTATTTATTTTCGAAGTCAAAAAGTATGACATAATTGAAATTTATAGGGAAAAGATTTATGTTTACCATATGAAATACATATACATGTAATTTTTTTTATAGGCACACAATGATCTCTAAAGGACATATGAAGCCAAACTAACACAATTCGGAATCCCCACAGAGGAGCTTGGCTTCAAACCTCTGGAGAGTACTGTGGGAGGTCAAGCTCTGGGACAGGGACCAGCAGGGCTTGTATCGGCCCCCTCCTAGATTTGACATTGTCTCCCATTCTATCCGTCCACTTGCTGTTAACTATAAACCCACTTGCTGTTAGCTATAAACTATATCATACATGGATAAATTACTCTAATGAAGTGAATTGAAACAAAAAATGGGAAGTATTACTTTGTTAACTGTAAAGATAGTATGTATAAAGAGCGAATTTGGTAATGCTGTAAGTTTTTGCTGAAAAAGTTGAAAGTATTTAACTTATCTACAATTCTGTTATGAATTTTGATGAATCATGTCTGTGATTGTGTTTTCTTGTACGAATGGTGTATGAAATGTGACAGGTATACCAGAATAAAACTGTGATAACTGAAAAGTGTTTCACTTTGATATTTGTGAATAACAGTGACCGAGATTGGCGAGGATTTGGAGACCCACACCATGAAAACTGATTTGTTTGTGTCTCTTCAAGAATTGAGGTGCCCTCACCTCTGGTTTTCTCGTCCATGAACCTGCAGGGTTCATAAGCAAGGCCATGTTGGCTTTTCAGTTTGTCTCCACAAATACGACTTCCACTTTTGGAGTTACTCCCCTTACAACGGAAGTTTGGACATCTCAGTTGCCGTTGAAATAGACGCATCAAAAATCCTAAGAGGCTTAATATTAAGCTAGAAAATGGCTCCTATTTAGTATAATTTTTAATTTCTATGACTTGCCACTCTTTGTATTCTCCTAAAAATGATGTCATGTTGTTAAAACAATACATACAGTTGGAAATATTCTCAATACCCTCTGACTGCAATGTGGGATCTCCAAGGCTTGATCACTAAAAATGTTATTTTTAGTTAAATGTTTGTAATAATCTATATATTTGCAAACCAAAACTTAATGCATATTCAGCATTTCTAAAATCCATTTTCTCTCCTATTCTTTTCAATATATCTTATTTTCATTTTGCCTTTGTCTCATTGCTATGTATGTAATATATACCGGGGCATTGTTTAATGTGGATAAACTGAATTGGTAAAACTGAGAAGAAAAAAAAA
>CAJDSM010036206.1:7596-19095 GCA_903981925.1 Ostrea lurida | reverse complement strand
GCCTGAAACATCAAATTCATTGCCAGTAGCCTGTCTCGATTTTTAAAAACTGATCATACGCAAATCAAGCTCTTGCGCATCCAATCGGTTAAGAGACATAAATACCATATGCAGGTGATAATGGAATGTTACTACATATATATAGTAGTTTGACAATGCGCAAACTGAAATCATCCCTTTTGTCATAATTGTTAATTTTCCGTTAACATATATGTTAAATAAAATGTTCAAGTATGAAGCAGATGTAAAAGACGCTGTGGTGTATTTTATTTCTAGTTCCCTGTGAGGTATCGAATCGACATATGAATGAAAATGATTATCATTAATGAAAAAGGCATAGATGAACATTTATCATTCTCGTAAGTCTCCAACATAATACAAACATGATTTGGGCAAACACGGACCCCTAGACACACCAGAGGTGGGATCAGGTGCCTAGGAGGAATAAGCATCACCTGTCGACCGGTCACACCCGCCGTGAGTCCATTGTCTTGATCAGATAAACGGAGATATCCGTTGTCAAATTCTGTGTATAAAAAGCAGCTTAACAATTGCTATGAAACACGTCAGACAGTAATTGACACAATGGCAGGTTGTATGGGCAAACTAGATCGTTATAACGACCGTAGAATTTGCAAAATGCTAACTTTAAGTGACATGAGTGTAAAACCCCTGCAATAACAACTTGTTTATAAGTTTCCTGCCCGATTCAAAAACTGATCATGTGCAGAACAAGATCTTGCATATCGAATGAGACGAGAGACATAAACACCATATGCAGGTGGTGATGGAATGTTGGTACATAAATATGGGAAGTTGACGATGGATAAGCTGACATCGTCCCGTGTATTTATTACATCGTACTCAAACCACCCCCTGACAAGCGTAAGCGAGGGGATGATTACTGTCGACCGAGTAAGAATGAAAATGCGATTACTGCTATTACTTCCGGTGAGGAAGAAGGGGTTACTGCGCTATGGAGGTAAGTAAATCTTCACATTTTGTCAAAAGGCTCAAAACTCTCTGCACTTTTCAATTCAATGGAGTGACAATTGATCCAACAACATGTTTCATTGCATGGAAACAGAATTAAGAATGGAACACGGGTTGACCGTTTCTGTAATAATTCACGAAAACTATCGATGGTTGAGCAGAATTTGTAAACATTCGTTCTCTCGGCACACATAAATTCAGTTGATATGTGGTAGTGGTGGTGGTAGGTCAGTAACCATTTCCGCCTCCAAATATTCGGTCACAATGTATGATATGTGTGCTGGCTCATTGTCCTGCAAAAGTGGGAGATACTTCTACCCGTCTTGGGGCAACGACTTTTGTGATATTTCTTCAGTTTTTGATAACAACATTTTTATAGAAGTTACCCGTGACTGGTTTGCCCTTCTGAACCGGAATTTGCATGATTGTCCAAGAAAATAACATATAAAACTTTCTTTACGGTTCGTAGTCTTTTCAGCAAAACTAGGACGTTTTGCATTTTCTGATGCACATATTTTGTCAGAACTCTTGCGTTTTGGCTCGAAATGTAGTAAACTCAGGTCTCATCACCAGTAACTAAATTATTAAAAGTCTTTTTAGTATCTTTTGGATACAATTTTAATCATTTATTTGCATTTTCAACACGGGCTCTATTGTTTACCGTTAAGCAAATGAGGTATATACCTAGCGTTTATTAGATTTTTTTTCAAAATACCACGAACGCGTGCTAACGACAAGTTTGCCATCCAAGCCTCGCGATATATCTCACCAGGCGCGGATTCAAGGAAAGGCGTACCGGGCGTACGCCCCCCCCCCCCCTAAAAAGAGAGAGAGAGGAGAAGAGAGAGAGAGAGGATAGTGAATGGAGGGATAAAGAGAGAGACAGCGCAGCGCGCACGATAACACTGGCGGATTTAGAGGGGCGTGCCCCCCCCCCCCCCATTTTAAACTGAAGATGCTAAAACCTCTCGGTTCTGGGGCTTCGCCCCTGGACCCCCTACCAGAGCCCATTCTGAATCCTCTAGGGCCTAAAACACCCCCCAGACGCAACATGGGCCAGTGGTCATCCTGGATCCTCTAGGGGCTCAAAACACCCCAGACGCATTGAAAATGCTAAAATTTCTTAGCGTCCGGGGGCTTCGCCACCTGGACCCTACCAGGGTTATTCCTGGACCAGCTGTGGACCTGACTAGCAGCCTTTAAATCCTATACTTAGTCTTGTGCACCCCCCCCCCACCCCCCCCGAATGGAAATTCCTGGTTACGGCCCTGGAGAGGGTGTAACTTCACTTATGAGGGCTAATATATATGATTAAATTTTTACTGCTAAAATCATTAAAATTCAGGAGCTGGACCCACTGGGGGCCTTAAGGGCGGCCAGACCTCCTGCCTCTTGAAAAATAAATCCACGCCCCCCCCCCCCCCCAACCAGAATTCCTGGATCCCGCCCTGCTCACATCATTTCTGTAAGATTTGCTAGACTTTTACGATATTACTATTGGTTTGTTACTGTTGTAGGGCGACCATTGGGGCGAGCAGCATCTTTGAGGTGTTCGTAAGCTATTTTAAATTTAGTAACCCACCTACAAACAGACCTATGAGACATTTGACCATTTCCATAAATATCACAAAACTCACGATAAATATCTACGGGTTTAATGCCAAGTAAGGACCTACCTTTTATATAGGCCCTAATCTAAAGTGCATCGTTTGGTCTTTTTCCAGTCATTTTGAGTATCACAACACTGTCAGGGGTCGCTAAATAACACTGTGTTCTGTAGACCAGTAGATAGAGAACACTAAGTAAAATGTTTCTGAACAAAGGTATCTTGGTAAATCATATTTAAACTTTCGAAACTTTAGAAAAATTTCGGCGTAGATATAACAACTAGTAACGACGATCTACACACGTACGCTAAAAAGGGAAAATAATAATGATGTATAGTAGGAAAGAACATTACATTTTTTTCTCTCAAAACTTTGTTAAAAGTACCAGGAGTGTTTTAAAAGCTTCTTCGGGCGTTAAAATCGTGTAAATATCTTACTGAAACCACATTGACACGTTCAGATTGATCACTGAACCGTAAAAATCGTGTAGATATCTTACTGAAACCACATCGACACGTTCTAGATTGATCACTGGAACCGTAAAAATCGTGTAATATCTTACTGAAACCACATTGACACGTTTTAGATTGATCACTGAACCGTAGGAAGAAAATTTAATTGTTCACAATTTTAAAGGGACATGGACACGTTTCGAGCTAAAAATGTTTAGCTTTTAGATTTTCTTTTTTAATGTTTACAATGCTCACTTAAGGTATTTCTACCGGTCAGCAAAAATTTGAACGTCATTTGTTGAGTTACTAGTGAGATACAACACTTATAATTCTTCGCTATGTAAACAAGGATCGAGCCATGTTTTTGTTACCTATATTGAATATGCTTGTATACGTTCCGAATTAAAGCAGATTTTTTTCAAATTACAATTTCATTCTGAACACAATTAAATAGTTTCTAGTGTTTCTCGCATCTCATTTTGTTTTGAACATGGTATTTTCTGTGAAGCACTCTATGTAAATAAAAACAAGGCTCCAGCCTTGTTTACATACAGTAGCAAAGAATTGTAAGTGCTGTATCTCACTTGAAACTCAACAAATAACGTTAACATTTTTGCTGACCATTAGAAAGGACTGAAGTGTAAACATTGAAAATGAAAATCTAAACATTTTTAGCTCAAAACGTGTCCATGTCCCTTTAAAGCGTGGTCACACTTGCGGTGATGCCGCAGTGAACCGTGGACCGTGAACTGTAGTAAATCGTAGTTATGAACCGTACTAGACCTTAGTAAGCCGTAGTAGACCGTAGTAGACCTTGGGTAAACATTGATGTTACCGTGTAAAAAACCGTGGGAAAGCCAGAACATTTTGAACATGCTCAAAATTTGGCTACGGTATTTCTATCTTGATAGACCTTATGTAAACCTTGCTTAACCGTAGTAGACCGTGGTAGACCATACTTCGCCGCAGTTACCCGTAGTTAACAGTAGTTAACCGTACTACCTGACCTCAAGGTTGAGCCGCAGTTAAACGTAGTTAACCCTACTTAACCGTAGTTAACCTTACTTAACATTACCTTTTAATTCGACCTCAGTTACACGCAGTGAGCCATACCAAACACTACGGTTGACTACGGTATTTTTGAACTAAGGTTTACTACATCAATACCGCAAGTGTGACCACTGCTTTAGTGGCTAAGTTACGGTGTACATTGCTTTATAGGGTATTCATTGCACTATACTCAGGTCTAGAAAAACACTTCCTGTCTTGCAACACACAAAATAATTCAGGTTCTGACAATTTTACATCTATTGTAACCGGGTATGATTATCTGAATTTATATTGCAATATTTCTCCCAAAAAATGTCGCTTTAAAAATCGTATACAGGTCAACTAAACTGAGACAATTTTTTTTCCAGTAAAATTTAATCAACTGCCTTCATTCACGATTCACATTTTCAAGTCACGTGATAGTCGAGGGCAAGGTCATTAGACATGGTAATGAAATGCTGTTGATTTCATTAATTCAATGTACAACAAAAGGACAAATTGAACATAAATGTTTATTGTTAAACAAGATATTGTGGTAATTTACCATAACTAGTGACGTCTCAATGTGAGACGTAAAACAGACAAATAATCAATCAATCAATACAAAAATGTTACTATCCATCTACTAAAAATTAATCTTTATACATATATCCAATACCTTAAGATTATTTTTTTTTCATTCTAGATGATAAAAAAAGCAAATTTCAAACACTCAAGATGTAGTGCATTAACGACGATAAAATGGAAAATATATGGTTATACACTATTGTATTTATTGACCAATAATGAATCGTGCTAAAGCACAATAATGAACAAAACAGAAAATCAACAAACACGAGGGGTAAGGAATTTTATTCAACATTGCCACCCTCTCGTCCACTGATTCGGGATTGAGCGGTTGTACGAGCCCCATGTCTTGGAAATCTCATTGGAGTCTGCATGGCTGTATTCCTGAGTATTAAGTCACTTGCCGGGAGTTTATGAATAATGTATAAAAATTCTTTAGGATGGAAATCCACAATTTATCAATTGCTGTTGAAAAGCAATATCTTACAGCATACAACGTTATAAAGAAATATTCCATTTTCACAGCGTACAATATTGTAAGGGAACATTCCATTTTGCAGAGCACTTGCCTCTTCTAGGAAACATATATTTAAGGTCGCTCACTACACATTGAAAATGTTATCAAATCAGCCCGAAATGATACACCATGAAAGATTTGATGGTATAGAATATACAGGACAATTGTACAGTATGTCATATAGGCAAAAACATGTGCTATTTTGGAGAAACAAAAATGATTTTCAAAAAATTATTTTCAATGTAAAGGCAAAAATAACATAAAAGTCACACGCGGATCTGAACTGGATCTGCGGGTCAGTAACCCAATACCTTACCCACCGAGTTACGGGTATGTAACCCAAAACCTTACCCACCGAGTTACGGGTATGTAAACCCAATACCTTACCCACCGAGTTACGGGTATGTAACCATCAACTTACCACCAGATTACGGGTATGTAACCCAATACCTTACCCACGATCAACCAAAATGGCAGCAGGGCCGTAACCAGGAATTTCCAAGGGGGGGGTGCACAGACCCAAGGCAAGGGGTCTTTGGGCTCCTTTAGCCTCCCAGATAGTCTAGGCTAGCCTGATATGGGGGTCCAGGGAGCAAAGCCCCCGGAAGCTGAGAGACTTTTGCTTTTCATGGGGTCTGGAGGCCCACAGTTGGTCCAAAACGGCCTTAGTAGGGGTCCAGGGGCGAAGGCCCCCGGAAGCTGAGAGATTTTGGCATTTTCATTTTGAAATGGGGGTGCACTTGCACCCAGTGCACCCCCCCCCCCTGGTTACGGCCTTGGCAGGCCATACTGGGAAACTAAAGTGTATAACGACCGTTGATCGTGGTAAGGGTATTGGGTTACTTGACCCGTATGCTCGGTGGGTAAGGTATTGGGTTACATACCCGTAACTCGGTGTGGTAAGGATTGGGTTTACATACCCGTAACTAGGTGGGTAGGTATTGGGTTTACATACCCGTAACTCGGTGGGTAGGTATTGGGTTACATACCGTAACTGGTGGGTAAGGTATTGGGTTACTGACCCGCAGATCCAGTTCAGATCCGCGTGTGACTTTTATGTTATTTTTGCCTTACATTGAAAATAATTTTTTTGAAAAATCATTTTTGTTTCTCCAAAATAGCACATGTTTTGCCTATATGACATACTGTACAATTGTCCTGTATAATTCTATACCATCAAAATCTTTCATGGTGTATCATTTCGGGCTGATTTGATAACATTTTCAATGTGTAGTGAGCGACCTTAAATATATGTTTCCTAGAAGAGGCAAGTGCTCTGCAAAATGGAATGTTCCTTACAATATGTACGCTGTGAAAAATGGAATATTTCTTTTATAAACGTTGTATGCTGTAAGATATGCTTTTCAACAGCAATTGATAAATTGGGATTCCATCCTAAAGAATTTTTATACATTATTCATAAACTCCCGGCAAGTGACTTAATACTCAGGAATACAGCCATGCAGACTCCAATGAGATTTCCAAGACATGGGGCTCGTACAACCGCTCAATCCGAATCAGTGGACGAGAGGGTGGCAATGTTGAATAAAATTCCTTACCCTCGTGTTTGTTGATTTTTCTGTTTTGTTCATTATTGTGCTTTAGCACGATTCATTATTGGTCAATAAATACAATAGTGTATAACCATATATTTTCCATTTTATCGTCGTAATGCACTACATCTTGAGTGTTTGAAATTTGCTTTTTTTATCATCATAGAATGAAAAAAAAATAATCTTAAGGTATTGGATATATGTATAAAGATTAATTTTTAGTAGATGGATAGTAACATTTTTGTATTGATTGATTGATTATTTGTCTGTTTTAACGTCTCACATTGAGACGTCACTAGTTATGGTAAATTACCACAATATCTGTTTAACAATAAACATTTATGTTCAATTTGTCCTTTTGTTGTACATTGAATTAATGAAATCAACAGCATTTCATTACCATGTCTAATGACCTTGCCCCGACTATCACGTGACTGAAAATGTGAATCGTGAATGAAGGCAGTTGATTAAATTTTACTGGAAAAAAAATCTGTCTCAGTTTAGTTGACCTGTATACGATTTTTAAAGCGACATTTTTTGGGAGAAATATGCAATATAAATTCAGATAATCATACCCCGGTTACAATAGATGTAAAATTGTCAGAACCTGAATTTAATTTTGTGTGCTGCAAGACAGGAAGTGTTTTTCTAGACCTGAGTATAGTGCAATGAATACCCTATAAAGCAATGTACACCGTAACTTAGCCACTAAAGCAGTTGGTCACACTTGCGGTATTGATGTAGTAAACTTTAGTTCAAAAATACGTAGTCAACCGTAGTGTTTGGTATGGCTCACTGCGTGTAACTGAGGTCGAATTTAAAAGGAAATGTTAAGTAAGGTTAACTACGGTTAAGTAGGGTTAACTACGTTTAACTGCGGCTCAACCTTGAGGTCAGGTAGTACGGTTAACTACTGTTAACTACGGGTAACTGCGGCGAAGTATGGTCTACCACGGTCTACTACGGTTAAGCAAGGTTTACATAAGGTCTATCAAGATAGAAATACCGTAGCCAAAATTTTGAGCATGTCAAAATGTTCTGGCTTTCCACGGTTTTTTACACGGTAACATCAATGTTTACCCAAGGTCTCTACGGTCTACTACGGCTTACTAAGGTCTAGTACGGTTCATAACTACGATTTACTACAGTTCCCGGTCCACGGTTTCACTGCGGCATCACCGCAAGTGTGACCACGCTGTTAAAGGGACATGGACACGTTTTGAGCTAAAAATGTTAGATTTTCATTTTCAATGTTTTACACTTCAGTCCTTTCTAATGGTCAGCAAAAATGTTAACGTTATTTGTTGAGTTTCAAGTGAGATACAGCACTTACAATTCTTTGCTACTGTATGTAAACAAGGCTGGAGCCTTGTTTTTATTTACATGAGTGCTTCACAGAAAATACCATGTTCAAAACAAAATGAGATGCGAGAAAACACTAGAAACTATTTAATTGTGTTCAGAATGAAATTGTTAATTTGAAAAAAATCTGCTTTAATCGGAACGTATACAAGCATATTCAATATAGGTAACAAAAACATGGCTCGATCCTTGTTTACATAGCGAAGAATTATAAGTGTTGTATCTCACTAGTAACTCAACAAATGACGTTCAAATTTTTGCTGACCGGTAGAAATACCTTAAGTGAGCATTGTAAACATTAAAAAAGAAAATCTTAAAGCTAAACATTTTTAGCTCGAAACGTGTCCATGTCCCTTTAAAATTGTGAACATTAAATTTTCTTCCTACGGTTCAGTGATCAATCTTAAAACGTGTCAATGTGGTTTCAGTAAGATATTTACACGATTTTACGTTTCAGTGATCAATCTAGAACGTGTCGATGTGGTTTCAGTAAGATATCTACACACGATTTTTACGGTTCAGTGATCAATCTAGAACGTGTCAATGTGGTTTCAGTAAGATATTTACACGATTTTTTTACGCGAAGAAGGCTTTTAAAAACACTCCTGGTACTTTTAACAAAGTTTTTGAGAGAAAAAAAATGTAATGTTCTTTCCTACTATACATCATAATTATTTTCCCTTTTTAGCGTACGTGTGTAGATCGTCGTTACTAGTTGTTATATCTACGCCCGAAATTTTTCTAAAGTTTCGAAAGTTTAAATATGATTTACCAGTACCTTTGTTCAGAAACATTTACTTAGTGTTCTCTATCTACTGTCTACAGAACACAGTGTTATTTTAGCGACCCCTGACAGTGTTGTGATACTCAAAATGACTGGAAAAAGACCAAACGATGCACTTTAGATTAGGGTCTATATAAAGGTAGGTCCTTACTTGGCATTAAACCCGTAGATATTTATCGTGAGTTTTGTGATATTTATGGAAATGGTCAAATGTCTCATAGGTCTGTTTGTAGGTGGGTTACTAAATTTAAAATAGCTTACGAACACCTCAAAGATGCTGCTCGCCAAGGTCGCCCTACAACAGTAACAACCAATAGTATATTCGTAAAAGTCTAGCAAATCTTACAGAAAGATGTGAGCAGGGCGGGATCCAGGAATTCTGGTTGGGGGGGGGGGGGGGGGGCGTGGATTTATTTTTCAGAGGCAGGAGGTCTGGGGCCGCCTTAAGGCCCCCAGGGTCCAGCTCCTGAATTTTAATGATTTTAGCAGTAAAATTTAATCATATAATTAGCCCTCATAAGTGAAGTTACACCCTCTCCAGGGCCGTAACCAGGAATTTCCATTCGGGGGTGGGTGGGGGGGGGTGCACAAGACTAAGTATAGGATTTAAAGGCCTGCTAGTCAGGTCCACAGCTGGTCCAGGAATAACCCTGGTAGGGGGTCCAGGTGGCGAAGCCCCGGACGCTAAGAAATTTTAGCATTTTCAATGCGTCTGGGGGTGTTTTTGAGCCCCTAGAGGATCCAGGATGAGCCCTGGCCATTGCGTCTGGGGGGTGTTTTAGCCCTAAAGGATTCAGAATGGGCTCTGGTAGGGGGTCCAGGGGGCGAAGCCCCAGAAGCCGAGAGGTTTTAGCATCTTCAGTTTAAAATGGGGTGGGGGGGGGGGCACGCCCCTCTAAATCCGCCAGTGTATCGTGCGCGCTGCGCTGTCTCTCTCTTTATCCCTCCATTCACTAATCCTCCTCTCTCTCTCTCTCTCTCTCTCTCTCTTTTTTAGGGGGGGGGGGGGCGTACGCCCGGTACCCTTTCCTTGAATCCGCGCCTGGAGATATATCGCGAGGCTTGATGGCAAACTTGTCGTTAGGCACGCGTTCGTGGTTATTTTGAAAAAAATCTATAAAACGGCTAGGTATTTATACCTCATTTGCTTACGGTAAACAATTAGAGCCCTGTTTGAAAATGCAAATAAATTGATTAAAATTGTATCCAAAAGATACTAAAAAGCTTTTAAATAATTTAGTTACTGGTTGATGAGACCTGAGTTTTACTACATTTCGAGCCAAAACGCAAGGAGTTCTGACAAATATGTGCATCAGAAAATTGCAAAACGTCCTAGTTTTGCTGAAAAGACTACGAACCGTAAAGAAACAAGTTTTATATGTTATTTTCTGGACAATCATGCAAATTCCCGGTTTCAGAAGGGCAAACCAGTCACGGGTAACTTCTATAAAAAATGTTGTATCAAAAAACTTGAAGATATCACAAAAGCGTTTGCCCCCAAGGGACGGGTAGAAGTATCTCCCACTTTTGCGGACAAGAGCCAGCACACAATCATACATTGTGACCGAAATTTGGATGCGAAATGCGTTACTGACCTACCACCACCATACCACTAATCAACTGAATTTATGTGCTGCGAGAGAAAACGAATGTTACAAATTCTGCTCAACCATCGATTAAGTTTTCGGATTTATTTACAGAAAACGGTCAACCGTGTTCCATTCTTAATTCTGTTTCCATGCAATGAAACATGTTGTTGGATCAATGTCACTCCAATTGAATTGAAAAGTGCAGAGAGTTTTGAGCCTTTTGACAAAAATTGTGAAGATTTACTTACCTCCAGTAAGCGCAGATAACCCTTCTTCCTCACCGGAAGTAATAGCAGTAATCGCATTTTTCATTTCTTCTCGGTCGACATAATCATCCCCTCGCTTACGGGCTTGTCAGGGGGGGTTTTGCAGTAACGATGTTAATAAAACAGGGACGATGTCAGGCTTATCATCGTCACTTCCCATATTTATGTACCAACATTCCATCACCACCTGCATAGGTGTTTATGTCTCTCGTTCTCATTCGATATGGCAAGATCTTGTTCTGCACATGATCAGTTTTGAATCGGGCAGGAAACTTTATAACAAGTTGTTATTTGCAGGGGTTTTTACACTCATTCACTTTAAAGTTAGCATTTTGCAAATTCTACGGTCGTTATTAACATCTAGTTGCCATACAACCTGCCATATGTGTCAATTACTGTCTGACGTGTTCATAGCAATTGTTAAGCTGCTTTTTATACACAGAATTTGACAACGGATATCTTCCGTTTATCTGATCAAGACAAATGGGACTCTCGGCGGGTGTGACCGGTTCGCAGGTTTGATGCTTATTCCTCCTAGCACCTGATCCCACCTCTGGTGTGTCTAGGGGTTCGTGTTTGCCAAATCATGTTTTGTATTATGTTGGAAGACTTACCAGGAGAATGATAAATGTTCATCTATGCCTTTTCATAATGATAATCATTTGTTCATTCATATGTCGATTCGATTAACCTACAGTGAACTAGAAATAAAAATTACCACCACACGCGAGAGATCCCTTTACATCTATCTCTCTCCTT
>CAJDSM010036204.1:4514-22929 GCA_903981925.1 Ostrea lurida | reverse complement strand
CGAACATGATCCACTTCATAAGTTGTATATCTCATTTACTAGATATGACGACGGAGTAATCCGTTTACTTTGTTCGACTAGGGCTTACGCGGGTGTGCGGTCAGCAGAAATCTTACTCCTCCATGGCACCTGATCCTGCCTTTTGCTTTTGCGGAGATCCGTGTGCCCTACACTTGACTTGTATATTATGGATATTTTTTTTCTTTGGGGGGGAGTGGGGGTTGGAGTATGATGCGTTTGATATTGATGTTTACTTAATTAATTTCTTAAACATTTGAATATATAGGGGAAATCTTTGAAAAAGTCCATCTTTCTAAAGAATCATAGACCAAAAGTAACAATCCTTTTCCTAAAAGCTCCTGATATATGATTAGAATCTTTAATTATGATCAGATCCATCATCTAGGGTCATGGCTGTGGCAAAGTTTTGTTATAATTTCTTCTCCAAGACACTGGGGCAGGTTTTAGGGAAACTTGAAAAATTCTTTTTTAAAATCACAACTTGCTGGCGCCAAGGGTCAAGGCTCGTTCAGTGTTGAGCGATGTGGCCCATGGACCTCTTGTTTTATTTCCTGGGTGTTTTTTTTTAGTGGGGAATGTTTCTTCTGGAGTGGGGTATTTTTTTAAGATTATGATAGTTCACTGTTGTTATTAGCAAGCGAATTATACTGTGTTCCAAAGAAGCAAGGAAACGACCCTACTTAGAAATCCGGCGAACTCAATGCACAAGAACTCAATGAAATGACATCTACAGTCCCTAACATGTAAAATAAGTATATTGCTGCCTACAAAGCAACTGTTCTTAAAGGGGCTGTTGACACTGCCTGGGCTCAATTTTAATATTGCATGTTTTAAAATACTTAGAAAGTTATTCTAAGGTCATTTGTTGAGTTGCAAAGTGAGATACAGCAGCATCATGATTCTTAGTTTTGTAACAAGGCTCTTGTCGTGTTTTTGTTTACTTATATTATGATTTGCTTGATAAATTGCATTTTAGCAATTTAGTTTCTATTCATGAACAAAATAAAACGTCTGCTAAGTGTTCCTTACATCTCATGGT
Organism: Ostrea lurida; assembly: GCA_903981925.1. Lineage (NCBI taxonomy): Eukaryota > Metazoa > Mollusca > Bivalvia > Ostreida > Ostreidae > Ostrea > Ostrea lurida. The sequence goes on along the minus strand of CAJDSM010036204.1, from coordinate 21,869 downwards.
TTTTTATAAACATGTTTGTTTCTGTGAAGCTATATCTTTATGCAAACAAAAACAGTAGCAGACATCATGTTTACATTACAGGAAGAATATTGGCGTGTTGTAATCTTACTTGTAACACAACTTAAAGTTCAGCTCTTGTTTTTTAATTTCTTTTGGACTTTATGAGATTGATTGCTTTTCATTAACTTGGCAATGTTGCATTTTGTAGTTTAATATATCCTATACGGTTTTCAATTTCGATGCCACCAATGCGCATTTCGACAAATATATGTATCTTCAGTAATCACTTTAATGTATTTAGGATAAGTATTGCGTAAGTATTATTCACTTGTTTTATCACTATTGGGGAGGAAAAATGAGTAGTGATCAAATTTCGTAAGTCCTTTAAATTAAGATAATTCAAATTAAAGTGGCATACAGAGACTCCTGGCATATACCTGAATTGGGATCTTCAGGTTCCTAGGAGGAAGTAAGTATGCGTGTAGATCGGTCATATCCGCCGTACTTTCTCTATCGCGAGTCGTTAAACGGAGTAATGCCCTTATCGAAATCCAGCCGTATAAGAACAGCCTAGACCACATTTCACACTCAAGAATTTTCTTAAAAGGTCTGATTATATGATTCTCCGATTCGTAGTCACATTTGCAAGCATTTGTAATGATAAATCTAGTGGTAGACAGTGCAGTACTTGTGTATACTAGTGGTAGGACCAGTGTTCAGTACTTGTGTTATACTCAGTGGGTAGGACTAGTGTCAGTACCTTGTGTAATACTTAGTGGAGATACATGTCAGTACTTGTGTATACTAGTGAGTAGACAGTGTCAGATACTTATGTATACTAGTGGTAGACGTGTCAGTAATGTGTATACTAGTTGGTAGACAGGTGTCACAGTACTGTTTATACTAGTGGTAGACAGTATCAGTACTTTGATGTAATACTAGTGTAGACAGTGTCAGTACTTGTGTAATACTAGTACAGACAGTGTCAAGTACTTGTGTATACTAGTGTATAACAGTGTCAGATACTTGTGTATACTAGTCAGAATACGTATCAGTTACTTGTGTAGTACAGGTGGTAAGAACATTGTCAGTACTTGTGTATACTAGTGGTAACAGTGTCAGTTACTTGTGTTATATAGTGGTTAGACTTGTGTTCAGTACGTGTGTAAACTAGTTGGTAGGACAGTTGTCAGTACTTGTGTTATACTAGTTGGTAGACAGATGTGCAGTAGTTTGTGTATACAGTGTTTTTTAGGTAGACATGTGTCAAGTACCTTGTGTATACATTGGTAGAGACAGTGTCAGTATTGTGTATACTAGTGGTAACAGTGTCAGTATCGTGTGTATACTAGTGGTAGACAGTGTCAGTACGTGTGTATATTAGTGGTAGACAGTCGTTCAAGTGTAGCTTGTGTAACTTGTAACTAGTGGAGAACATTGTCAGTACTTGTGTTATACTAAGTGGTAACAGTTGTCAGTACTTGTGATATACTAGTGGTAGACAGTGTCAGTACTTGTGTATACTAGTGCGTAGACAGTGTCAGTACTTGTGTATCTTGACATTTAGTACTTGATTAGTGTAGACAGTGTCAGTACTTTGTGGCTTATTCACTAGTGGTAGACAGTGTCAAGTAACTTAGTGTGTACTAGCTGGTAGACAGTGTCAGTACTTGTAGTATACTAGTGGAGGCAACAGTGTCCAGTCATTGTGTATACTCTGTGAGACGTACAGTGTCATACTAGTGAATTGCACATTGTTATCTAGTGAGATTACAGTGTCAGTATTGTGTATACTAGTGGTAACAGTGTCAGTACTTGAGTATCACTAGTGGTGAGACAGTGTCAGTACGAGTTATAACTAGTGGGGACGTGTTCAGTACATGTGTATAACTAGTGGTAGGATCGTGTCATTACTGTGTGTATACTATGGTGGAGACAGTGTCAGTATTGTGTTATACTAGTGGAGGACATGTCAGTACTGTGTATACTAGTGGTAGACAGTGTCTAGTACGTGTGTATAACTCTAGTGGTAGACAGTGTCAGTAAGTGGTGTATACTAGTGGTAGTAACCAGTGTCAGTACTGTGTAATACTAGTGGTAGACAAGTGTCAGTTCTTGTTTGTAACCTAGTGTCGTATTGTAGTACAGTGGTAACAGTCCACTTGTGTATACTAGTGAGATACAGTGTCAGTACTTGTGTATACTAGTGGTAGAACAGTGTCAGTTACTTATGTATTCTAGTGGAGACAGTTCAGTACTTGTTATACTAGTGGTAGACAGTGTCAGTACTTGTTATACTAGTGGCTAGACAGTAATCAAGTACTTGTGTATACTAGTGGTAGACAGTGTTCAGTATTTACTATGGTGGCATCATACTTGTGATATACGTGGTCAACTAGTGTATACTAGTGTTAACTTGTATTGTGATACTAGTCAGATACAGTAGTCATACTTGTGATATACTAGTGGTAGACATTGTCAGTACTTGTGTATAGCTAGTGGTAGACAGTGTCAGTTACTTTGTTATACTAGTGGTAGACTGTGTCAGTACGTGTGTAAAACTAGTGGTAGACAGTAGTCTGGTTAAACGTGAGACATGTGTATGTGTATACTAGTGATACGAACAGTGTCAGTACTTGTGATTACTAGTTGGTAGACGTGTCAGTACTTGTGTATACTACTGTGGTAGACAGTGTCAGTACTGTGTATACTAGTTGGTAGACAGTGTCAGTACGTGTGGGTATTTAGTGGTAGATCAAGTGTCAGTACTTGTGCATACTAGTGGTAGACATTGTCAGTACTTGTGTATACTAGTGTAGACAGTGTCAGGTACTTGTGTATACTAGTGGTAACAGTGTCAGTACTTGTGTATACTATGTGGTAGACCAGTGTCAGTACTTGTGTAATACTAGTGAGACTACAGTGTCAGTACTTGTGTATACTAGTGGTAACACTGTCAGTACTTATGTATACTAGTGGTAAGATCAGTGTCCAGTACTTGTGTATACTAGTGGTAGACAGTCGTCAATAACTTGTGTTACTAAGTGTAGACAGTAATCATTACTTGTGTATACTAGTGGGTAGACAGTGTCAAGTACTTGTGTATACTAGTGAATAGACAGTGTCAGTAACTTATGAATACTAGTGGAGACAGTGTCAAGTACTTGTGTATACTATCAGATACAGGTATCAGTACTTGTGTATACTTAGTGGTAGACATTGTCAGTACTTGTGTATACTAGTGGTAGACGAGTGTCAGTACTTGTGTATACTAGTGGTAGACTGTGTCAGTACGTGTGTAAACTAGTGGTAGACAGTATCAGTACTGTGTATACTAGTGGTAGACAGTGTCAGTATTTGTGTATACTAGTGGTGACAGTGTCAGTACTTATGTATAACTATTGGTAGACAGAACAGATTGAGTGTACTAGTGGTAGCATGTCCAGTACTTGTGTATATTAGCTGGTAAAGACAGTGTAGTACTTGTGCATACTAGTGGTAGACAGTATCAATACTTGTTGTAATAATAAGCGTGGTAGACAGGTGTCAGTACTTGTGCAATACAGTGGTAGACAGTTGTTGGGTCAATACTTGTGTATACTAGTGGGTAGACAGTGTCAGTACTTGTGTATACTAGTGGTAGACAAGTGTCAGTAACTTGTGTATACTATGGTAGCAGTGTCAGTACATGGTGTAATAACTAGTGGTAGAACTTGTCAGTTACGTGTGTAAACTAGTGGTAGACAGTGTCAGTACTGTGTATACTAGTGATATGACAGTGTCCGTACTTGTGTATACTAGTGTTCAGAGCAGTGTCAGTACGTGTGGTAAACTAAGTGGTAGACAGTGTCCAGTACTTGTGTAGTACTAGTGGTAAGACAGTGTCAGTACTTGTGCATACTAGTGGTAGACAGTAATCAATACTTGTGTATACTAGTGGTGACAGTGTCAGTACTTGGTGCAACTAGTGGCTACAGTGTCAGTAACTTGTGTATACTAGTGGTAGCCAGTGGGCAGTACTGTGTATACAGTGGGTAGACAGTGGTCAGTATTTGTGTAATCACTAGGGTAGAAGCAGTGTCAGATACTTGTGTATACTAGTGGTAGACAGTGCAGTACGTGTGTAAACTAGCTGGTAGACAGTGTCAGTAACTTGTGTATACTAGTGGTAGACAGTGGTCAGTACTTGTTATGACTAGTGTAGACAGTGTCTTACTTGTGTATACTAGTGGTAGAAGTGTCAGCTACTTGTGTATACTAAGTGAGAACATCAGCTGTCATACTTTGTGTATACTAGTGCAGACAGGGTCAGCACTTGTGTATACTGAGTGGTATTTACAGTGGTCAGTACTTGTATATGTAACTAGTGGTAAAAGACAGTGTCAGAAACTTGTGTATACTAGTGGTAGCAGTGTCAGTAATTTTTGTATACTAGTGGTAGACAGTGTCAGTACTTTGTGTAACTAGTGGAAAGACAATGTAAGTACTTGTGTATACAAAGTGGTAGATCAGTATCAGTAACTTGTGTATACTAGTGGTAGACAGTGTCACGTACTTGTGTATTACTAAGTGGTAGACAGTGTCAGTATTTTTCTTGTGTAATACTAGTGTAGACAGTGTCAGTACTTGTGTATACTAGTGTAACAATGTAAAGTACTTTGTATACTAGTGGTAAGAACAGTGTCTGTATTGTGTTACTTGTGGTAGACAGTGTCAGCACTTGTGTATACTAGTGGTAGATCAGTGTCAGTACTTGTGTATACTAGTGGTAGACAGTGTCAGTACTTGTGTATACTTCTAGTGGGTAGAGATGTGTCTGTAACTTGTGGTATACTTGTGGTGACAGTGGTCAGTAAACTTGTGTATACTGTGGTAAGCAGTGTCAGTACTTGTGTATTGACTAGTGAGATACAGTGTCAGTACTTTGTAATACTAGTGGTTAGGACAGTGTCTTTACTTGTGATACTAGTGGTAACAGTGTCAGTATCTGTGTTTTACTAGTGGTAGAACAGTGTCAGTAATGTGTTATACTAGTGGTAAAGTGTCAGTACTTGTGTATACTAGTTGGTATACAGTGTTCAGTAAATTGTATATTACTAGTGGTAGACAGTGTCAGTAATTGTGTATACTAGTGGTAGAGACAAGTGTCAGTACTTGTGTAATATCTAGTGGTAGACATGTAAGTACTGTGGTTATTCTAAGTGGTAAGACAAGTGTCAGTACTTGTGTAGTACTAGTGGTAACAGTGTCAGTACTTGGTATACCTAGTGGTAGACAGTGTCAGGAGTTGTTGTATACTAGTGGTAGACAGTTGTCGAGTAATTGTCGTATACCAGTGAGTAGACAGTGTCAGTACTTGTGCATACTAGTGGTAGACAGTGTCAGGTACTTGTGTATGACTCAGTGGTAGACCAGTGGTCAGTACTTGTGGTATATCTAGTGGTAGACAGTAGTCAAGTAACTTTGTATACTAAGTGGTAACAGTGGTCGATATATGTGTATACTAGTGGGTAGACATGTCAGTATCGTGTTAAACTAGTGGTAGACAGTGTCCAGTACATCGTGTATACTAGTGGTAGACAGTGTCCGTTAACTTGTGTAACTAGTGGTAGACAAGTGTTCTGTACTTGTGTAATACTAAGTGGTAGACAGTGTCAGTACTTGTGTATACTAGTGAGATACATTGTCAGTACTTGTGTATACTAGTGGTAGACAAGTGTCAGTACTTGTGTGATACTAGTGAGATACAGTTGTCAGTACTTCTATCTCTTCCTTTTCATAGAAATAATCCATATAAATGGTGTAGGAAAAGCACATACTCTTGAAAGTAATGCGGGGATAAATAAGCTAAACTGAAGTCAATGAATTGTTTTTATTGAGTTGGGCTATAGTAGCAATAGACGAGAGAGTTGTCATGTTTACTGATACCCGATCCAAGTGGATGCATTCCAGACGCATAGTCTTTGTTGCTGTCATTTTCGTCGTCAAAATAAACTCTTATTTCCACGACTTCCATTCCTTTGACCATCTGACAAGGAGAGACGAATCTAAGCAGATGAAACGGTTTGGCTGTCGGAAGCTCGATTGGCGAATTGAACTGACCGTCTTTCCTGAAATAAATATGATAACAGATATTATAACACATACCTATATGAATGCACTTATTTGGCTTTTTGTACTTTAAGGTAGGTAACCCATAACATATGATATACATGTAAATGTATCAATATTTTTTTAAGAAGTACCTTTTAGGTATCGAAAACAACATGGCAATGTTCAAAAGTAAAGGTAAAGATAACGAACAGTGATCAATCTCAGTAGAGTCTCAAATAGAATACAAAAACAAGATTGGCAATCATGGACCCCTGGACCACACCAGGAGGTGGGATCAGGGTGCCTAGGAGGAGTAAGCATCCCTTATTGAACCGGTCACACTGCCGTGATCCCATAGTCCTTGCATCAGGTAAACGGAACAAGTCGGTAGTCAAATCAGTTTGTGGAAAAACGCACTTAACATTTTTTATGAAACACATCAGACAGCATTTTGACTCTTATGATAGGTCATATTGGGTAAACTAAATTGTTAATAAACGACGAATATACAAATTCATACTTTACGCAATGCTGCCTTTAAACTGACCTGTTGAAACCCATGCAACAACAACTTGGTCTTTAAGTAGCGATGCCTTCGATTCAAAAAATCATCATTACACATAACAAGCTCTTCGTATCGGACTAAAGTCGAGAGGACATACACACCATATGCAGGTGTGATGGAATACTGCTTACATGATACTGGGAAGTTGACGATGTTCGGAGCTGAAATCGTTCCGTTTTGTCATAAGTTAGAGTTAGTAAGTTTGCCGGTTAATGTCAATGTTCAATAAAAATAATACCAAGTACGAAACATACATGGAATATTTCTGTGGTTCCTTTTATTTCTAGTTTATTGGATATATTGAATCGACATATGAATGGAAATCATTATTATTTATAGGATAAAACATCCGTCAATATATCGAAATGTTGAATTAAAAGGTCACCGCTAGAAGTCGGGGCAGTGACTGTTAATTTTAGATATAGGCCAAATCATTGAAAAACCTCAAGTCGGAAAAAAAGGTTGATTTTATACAGATTTTTCTAATACATCTCAACTACTTTTTCAAAAAAATTGTTAATAAGATTGGAAAATTTATAAGATGTACTATGAATATAAAATGGCGAAGTACAATGTATTAAACGTAATCATAGTCCGTAGAATTTGCAAAAATGATTACTGGAAACGGATTAGTTATAACCCTGCAATATTTCAACCTTTTTTGTTAATAGTTGACCTTGCTTTTTAAAAGTCCTCATACGCATATGTATGCTTCTTGAGTATGCGAATGCAACAATTTGTAAATCTGTTTCTGAAAATAATAGAAAAAAACTGGAAAGGGAATGATTTGATTAAAAACGAAGAGAGAGAGAGAGAGAGAGAGAGAGAGAGAGAGAGAGACGGATGAGAGGGAGGAGAGAGAGAGAGAGAGAGAGAAGGAGAGAGAGAGGAAAAAAGAGAGAGAGAGAGAAGAGGAGAGAGAAAAAAATACCTCATCAAATGAGTGAATCAACCGTTATCTCATTGTATTGTCCACTAGGTAATAGTCCACCAGCACTGTTGTTTTGTTATTTGGTGTTTTCGTCACCCCAAAATATGCTACCATTCTCGAAACCTTATTAGGAAATTAATATTTACATTTTTTGACTTACGAGATTGAGTAACTGTTGTTATCTTTGCTTTTACCACCTAATGCATCAGCGAGGAGAGGATAACCTAATTTTGCATGTTGACACGGCCATCATTTATTGTGGCAAAATTTGAAAAATGAATAAAAGCCATTTGATAAACTCTACTTCACTTCAAGCATAATAAATCAATCGTTAGTCGTATTCCAAATTATATAGTGAATAAGAGTGAGGCAAAGATAGCCAAACAGTGTTCATTTCTTAAGTTCCCAAATAAAATTTCAAAGCAAGAATTGTGGAAAACGCAAGGACCCTAGATATCACCATAGGGTATGATGAGGTGCCTAGGAGGGGTATGCATTTCCGTTGACCGGTCACACCCACCCGTGAGCCCATAGTCTTGATCAGTTAAACAGAAAATCCGTAGTCAAATCAGTGGGTGAAAACAGCTTAAGCAATGGCTATTGAAACATTCATTGTAGGGTTGTTGTCTAAGACATTTTTGCATGTATTTTGAAATGTTCACATTGTGCTATAGATATTTACCTCCAAGACATGTGTTTTCCGTGCCTCTACTGATACAATAATTTCCGGAGGGCCTAATTTCCCTCAACTTTCAAGATTCTGGAAAACCCTCGACAGTAGGAGAAGTTAAAAATTGCTGGGTGCAGCTCCGGGAATGCCTGAAGAGTAAGTTACCATATCGAGATTTTTACTTCTTGTTATCAAGGAATTATCCAACTGTTGGTCGATTCCACAAGTAGGCAAATGGAATAGTGAATCAATAGAATTATTTCTTTAGCAAAATTAGCTGACGTCCATGGACGTTGGAACATGTGTGAACAACCTAATGATAGTAAGACATAATCCTTTCACAAGAACAGGCATGGGATCTGTTAGGTACTAGTTACTAATAATATTTACCCAATTCTTTGAATGAAAATCAGAATTTCTTAACATTTATCTCATTTACTGAAGATTCGGCGCTTAATGCGATTTGCAAAGTAACAAAATAAATGGTTTGTATCGAGTTACCAATTTTCGTGAAGATATTCCGTCATGAGTTATCTAAGAAAGACTTCCTAATAGTTAGTTAGTGAAAACAATTCAAAACAGGGTTTTAGGACGAATGACTTCACCCTTTTGGACTTTTCTCATAGGGAAGTTGGTTTACCAAAGGGGTGTCCAGGATGTATTTGTTTTTGTTTTATCGTTTTCATTGTCCTGGAATCGCCATCCTCTCCAGCCAACGATTGTGGCATCCAGTATCTGGTTTAAATCAAAGTAATAGCTTCTCCTGGCCAGCTGACTAACAAACATATACAAAGAAAAAAATAGCTACATTGTTACAAGTAGTAGAAGAGTTATCAAAATTAATATAATTAAATTTTACTTTTAACATGCAATTTTGTTTGACTTTAGCACATTTTTTTTGATCGTATAAGAAGGAATGTTGCTTTAAAGCCCGGAATATATGACGTTCTAATTATGACATCACGATCGTTTGAGTGGTTTTTTTTTTTTCTTTTCATTTTGTTTTGCTCTACGGCAATATTTAATTATCAAATTAGAAATTAGTCTCAAATGACAAAAGGATTTATCAAATTTACATTAATACCGAAATGAAAGTAATTTTTATCCGTTTTTACGATGTAAAGTAAGTTGAGACAGTTTATGCAGGGAAGTGGATACCCTGACTTATCAATGAGGACATGGTGTCGAACACTATAAAACTGTTTGAATAAAATACATGTATCTTTAATAATCATCAATACGAAACACAAAAATTGTATGGAAATGTCGAAATCCCTTCTCAGGATAGTAAATATTTCCCCAACGATGAAAATGAAAAATACATGAATTAAAATTAAAGAGATCTATAGAAATCAGACTATTTGCCCTGACTGTCTTTTCATTGTCATTTGCATCATTTTCCTTTCGGATAATTTCATAAGTATAGTGAAGGACTGTTACTAGCTTGAAATCGGATGTATTAGTAATTGCCGTAGTAAAATTAGAAATTCATATAAAATTAAGGATTATCTTACCTCAGGCATAGCTCTGATCCTTCGAAAGTTGTTGGCCCCAATCTTGTTTGGCATAATTGATCACTTTTACAGAGTTTTTACTTTTCATGTTCGGATTTTCAACATTCGGTTTGATCATCACTGAAGAGACAAATTTGTCGGAAATGCCGCATCTGGTGCATTAAAAATGGTGCCGTATATGATTAATATTATTGACCCCTGGGTCTAGGCCTCTGCTGGTGGATCTGTTTAGTCCCGAGGGTCTCTACAACCCAGTTGCTATGTACTATGTTACTAGCTTGAAATAACGATATGTATTTAATTGCCAGTGTGATTAAATTAGATATTACATATAATAGGATTATCTCCCTAGGCTTAGCTCTGATCCTTCGACAGTTTTTTGACCCCAATCTTTTGGCACTACATTGATCACTTTTACAGAGTTTTACTTTTCATGTTCGGATTTTCAACATTTCGGTTGAGCATCACTGAAGAGACATAATTTGTCGAAATGCGCATCTTGTCCATAAAAATTGTACCGTATATGATTTATATCATGATGTGTTGCTGCTTTTATAGATAACAGAGATATTACCTAAATAATGATATCCAGAACTTAACTATTGCTCCAACCTTTGGCACTACATTGGTTCACCTTTTTTAAAGGTTTAATTCATGTTCGGATTTCAACAGTTTTGGTTTTGAGCAGCACTGAAGAGACTTATTTTTCGAAATGCGCATCTGGGCATCAAATCGGGTATGTATTTGATTCTAATTATGACCCCTGGTCGAGGCCTCTGTGGTGATTGTTAGGTCCCGAGGGTCTCTACAGCCCAGTTGCTGTTACTTAGGCTGAAAATACGGATATGGATTGCAGTGGTAAAATAGAAATGTCTATCAAAATTAAGATATCTCCTCGGGCCATGCTCTGATTCTTTCGAAGTATTTTTGCTCAGCCTTTGGCACTATATTGTTCCACATTTTTTTAAAGTTTTAATGTTCATGTTTTGGATTTCCAACCAGGTTTTTTTTGAGCATTCACTGAAGAGACATCATTTGTCGAAAAATGCCGCATTTGGTGCATCAAACGATTGGTTCGTATTTGATTATATTATAGAGTCCAACTTCCGCCTTTACACAAGGTTGAAATACGAATCTTTTAAAATACATTTGGAAGCAGCATGTGACGAGAGCATTTTTAAAACGCCTTCAAAATAGTAGAAACGTTTGAAAACCTTACAACATATACCGACCAGTACACGAGCTATGCAGTCCATGCGAATTGGCAATAGTTCTTTTGGGTATAATATCTCTTTTATTGTACGGGAAATTTGGAAGATCTATGTCAGCACTTAAAAAATCCATAGTAAGGCAACGCCGGAGAGAGGATATATATTGTTCTAAGAGGTTTTAATCACAATATCCCAGAACTTATGTGCACTAAATTGTTTATTATACTAATGAAAGCAAGGCTAAACGTTGGTTTTAATGGGATATGTCGTTAGACAAGAGAATTGTCACTGCGGAGATTCTTAAATTTTGATATTTGTTGTAGCAATAATTAATTATTGCAGAATTGTAGAGTGAATATTAAAGCGAGCTGCCCATCTGCAACAAGTATCACAAAAAATCAAAAAGTACTGCAAGCATTGATAGCCGGGGTACTGTATTAAAAGAAGAAGCAAACGTTACATTTTAATCCAAAGAAGGTTTGTTCAAATCCTTTTCGTGGTTTTCACTACAAAATACTGCCTTGAGGGTCAACTGATAACGCTTTGATACATTTTCATGAATCAGTATTGACTATAAACTATTTAACTGTACCTGTGTTCCCTTTTTTCTCAGGTGTATTCATGCCCCCTGAATTTTCCTTATTTGGTTTTGTTTTCTACAGCTTGTGAATCATACATGCCCTGGGCACTTTGATGTATAGAAGTGAGAACTTGAACCTGATTGATTATTCTACAGATTTTTGTCTATCAAAATGCGTATATTGTCTGTTAATACAGAAGTGTCGAGAATCCGAATTGTATTTAAACCACGTATCCGCATTATGAGTCAATAAGAGGCAAGTGTTAAACATGCTAGACAATTGTCCTTAACGACTGGGACCATGCGACCCAAATCGCTTTGTGTGTTATTATTTTATTTATTTGTAACATATAGGTAAGAATTTTAATATACTGTTGATTAAATTATTGTTTGAAAGTTTTATAACGCACACTAGTAATTGATAACTTTCGCTATAGGAATCTAGTTTGTCAATCAACCCGTTTAATTTGGTCAACTTGTGCCGTCAGCGCGTTAATATCAATTTTTGGTGGTTTGTTTGTGCTCGGATTTTGACAAAATTAGTTTAGACAATGCCAGTTTTTTTTGGGCAAATGGCATTATATACTTGCTGTTAACGACTTGTATCTCATTTAAGCGACAACAGGTATTCGTTATTATCATTGTACACTTAATCAATGTGCTAAATGCTGGCAAGGAGAACAGGCAATCTTCCAGTTCAATTTTAAAACTAAAAGGTTGCCTCGGTTTCTGTTTTGATCTAACAATGTCATTCCATTATATGCTTACTTTCAGCTTAACCGTACATTTAAAAATTAATACCTGCTGAGAGAAGTCGGTACAAAGCAAAGTAAAAGAACTGCATTCCAGACAGAGAAAACACCATCTTCAGAGAATAACGGCTGCCTGAAAAAGGACAGTGATTATTTTGTCTTTTATTAAGGCCCGTTCAACATTTGGTTCTATTGTTTGTGCTTAAATGATTATTTTTTTTCGGATATATATTTCCTTATTTTACAGTGCAATTTATCTTTTTAGACAAACATTAACGTCTCTACATCCTTTACATCTGTAACGGTACCATTACAGCGCAATCTTACGTGGTGTGCCAATAATGCCGTCGCTGGCATTAATACCTGGCGTCGTTCTGAACACGATAAACTGATTACAAAGTGTTTCCTTAATTTCCAATGAACAAAGGTAATTATTTAAAAGTTCAAAACAGTATGAAGAAAACCAAAAAATATCTCCCCGCAGACAAATTATATTTAATTTCATTGCAAACATTTATCACCTTTCGAATACATTCAAATATTACGAAACGAAAGTCAACCTTATTTCAAGCCATCTGACCATTGTAATTCCAAGTGCAAAATATGTCTTCACATTTTAACGACAAATTCAAAAGATAGCATTAAAGGTTTAAATTCATTAGATTCTCTAATGATTATACACGCTATGAATGTTATATCAAACTAATTGCTATAAGGATAAATCATTGGATTTTCTATGAACTTATTCACACTATAAGAATTACATCCAAATTAATGCACATTGGATAGGTAAGATTTTGTCAGCTTCGGGTAAATATCAATTTTCGATCGAGCTTACCAAACCATAGACTGAAAGTTATGAATAAATTCAATTATGTAGAAACAAATCACCATGCAAAGATTTTAAAAATATTTACATTAGCTTTCACAATGTCCACAAAAATTATTTTCTCAAGCCACACTAATTGATTGCAGACAATATATTTAGATAGGCAATATCGTTTAAATGCTATTTTTTTACCTATTTCAAGATATTCAATCTTCAATTGTAGAGATATTTTCCTATGAAATTTATTCAAAATTTATAAACCAAAAGAATCAAATAATTAGCTAGGTTACATGGGGAATATATTTTTGGTTCCAGCTGCAAAGCTTGTAACAATATTGTCTTTGTCTGTAAGGCTCATTATTACAAACAGCATGTTAAAATATTTTGTACAACTCCTACATTTGGTTAATTCGTTACTTGCACTCCAAATGGTTTTTTTCCAAAAAAAAAAAAAAAAAAAAAAAAAACAGAATAAAAAGAATAAAAAATTAAAAATAAAAATTAAATGTAAAAAAAAATAACAAACACAAACAAATCAAAACAAACAAACAATATAAAAATCCTGAATGTAGTGAGTTCGTGTATGTATAGATGTTGATCAAGGAAGATTAACGAATAAACATATAAAAGTATATAGTGTTTAACGGCAATAGAAGCGTTTTTTTGATAAAATAAACTCTATTTCAATAAAAAAATCCTGAAGATTTGACGATGTATATGGATGGAATTAATAGAGATATTTACAACAAAAAAACCAAAACAAACAAACAAACAAACAAACAAAAAACGAAAAAAAAAAATCCTAATCACACCAAGGTTTTTGACCCGTCACATCGGGGAGAGAGCAATATCGGAATAAAAAAAATCCAATGTGGATCAACATTTAAATTTTGCCATGGCTTAATGCTTGTTTTTAGTTTTAGCGTAGTTAAATGCTTGTAGATACTAGATATATTGATCGTTGATAGATTTAATTCGCAACATATTGCATTTGCAAATTTCCGTTATACGATACTTATTTCAAATGTGCGGAAGGTGTCCAACGATATCGCAAAATCATTCATTGTAGCCATGGCTATTTGTCCAGTATTTTGAGCAGGCAAACAGAGAGTGGGTTGAACCAGGTGACATTGTTTTTACCTATTAAGAGAGTTTAAACCTTATGTTGATGTATTTTTCTGAAACCCATTGTCTCTGAGAATTGAACAGGACGCGCAGATGAAGTTTTGAAGAATCCCGACATTTAATCTATTGTTGACTATCACCAGCTTCCTCTTTTTTTCTGTATGTACAAAGTGACAAAAATGGAAAGAACATTTTCCAATGGCGTTCCTCATCTTTTACACTGGCTAAAACACAGCCATGCACTTGATTGAAGGCATAGTTTACATTTTTATATTCTTTACTTTCCCTTTACCACTAAATGCAAATCGACTAAGTTTTTTCGCCATGTTCACACTGACATAATATATGTGTTTTTCTCGTGGTAAAATACAATCTTTAGAATATAATTACCAAAAGTATATTGTTTCATATTCGGATTTACTGTAATGTTACCATAAATTTCAGATTGATTGTTCGATGGACTTCATTTCAAACGAGATCCGGGAAAACACAACTGAGAATTCCCAAGTATAAGTACCATTCCTAAACTACAGCTATAAGGAGGAAATGTAAAGGTTCCAAGAATTTGGTTTATTAAATTGTGTGTGTGTGTGTGTGTGTAGGGTGTGGTTTGGTGTGGTGCGTGTGTGTGTGTGGTGTGTGTTGTGTGTGTGTGTGTGTGTTTGTTGTGTGTGTGTGTGTGTGTGTGTGTGTGTGTGACTGCGTGCGTGCGTGCGTGGCGGGTGCGTGTGTGCGTGGTAGCGTGCGTGCAGTTGCGTGGCGTGCGTAGCGTGCGTGCTGTGCGTGCGTGCGTGCGTGCGTGCGTGCGTGCGTAGCCGTAGCGTAAAGCAGTAGACATAAGCAGTGCATGCGTGCGTGCGTGTGTGTGTAAAGGCAAAGTCACGAACAGGATCAATCTCGTAGTCCTAAATATAATACAAAAACAAGAGTTGGCAATCACGGAACCCCCTGACACACCAGAGCTTTGTGGGATCAGTGCCTAGGAGCGAGTAAGCATCCCTGTTGACCTGTCACACCCGCCGTGAGCCCATAGTCTTTACAGGTAAACGGACACCAGTCAGGTTAGTTCAAATCAGTGCTGTGAAACGGCTTAACATGTTATGAACACCACCTCAGACAGCATTTGACATCAATGATGGTCAATATGGTGGAATACTCAAATTGTAATAACGACCATAGGAATTTACTAAATGCTGCCTTTAATCGTGAACTGTTGAACCCCTGCACAACAACTTGTCTGTAAGTAGCTTGCCTCGATTCAAAAACTGATTATACGCAGAACAAGCTCTTGTGTATCGAATAAGTTGAGAGACATACACACCGTATGCAGGTGACTGATGGAATATTTTTAACAAATTTGGGAAGTTGACGATGGAGAAGCTGAAAATCGTCCCGTGTGCGTGTTTATAATAAATTGATATTAATAAAGTAAAAACACTGATTTTGTTCATTTTGAGGAGAAGTGATGTATCATATCCATGTTTGACCAAAATGCATATCAAAAATGACATTAAATTTATATTTGAATAGTTTTTTCTCTGTTGTTCTGAATAATGTTTTGGCTATGAGTGCGAATGTTGTGTCCGTGTGTGTGCTGTGTGTGTGTGTCCGTGCGTCCGTTGTGTTGTTGTGGTGTGTGTGTGTGTGTGTGTGTGTGTGGTGTGTGTGTGTGTGTGTGTGGTGTGGTGTTGTGTGTGGTGTGTTGTGTGTGTGTGTGTGTGTTGTGATGTGTGTGTTGTGTGGCTGTGTGTGTGGGTTGTGTAGTGTGTGTGCTGTGTGTGTGTGTGTGGTGTGTTGTGTGTGTGTGTGTGTGTGTTGTGTGTGTGTGTGTGTGGTGGTGTGTGGTTGGTGTGTGTGTGTGTGTGTGTGTGTGTGTGTGTGTGGTGCGTGTGTGAACTCTCGAATTGGGGACCTGCACCAGATACGCAAGTCAGAAAATCGGGGACCTGAAAATGAATTGGGGACTTTTCGGAATTTTTTTCAGTCCCCAATTTTTTAATGGTGGAAATAATAAGTAAGATGTCTAAAACCTAATAAAAGCAAAAAGAATAGCTATGTCCCATTTTCGGGGTTTCATCGGTCACACGATACACAGATATGTGTATACTGAAACTGCCGATCTTGCCTTTACACACCTTGACTGAACACCACATTAGGATGCGCCGATGCGCGGTGTGTAAAGTTCTAACGGAAGTAATGCTATCCGAGCGGGAGAGCAGTGTAAACAAGATTTCAGGACGTTCTTGGTGAAAGAAAACTCAGAAAAGGGTAAGATTAATCACTTAAATTGAAAAACCTTCTACACAATCGTATGTGTAAATTATATATTTTTGCAGCTGTTTGCAATGTCAATGTGGTGTTAGTATTGTAGCATGAAGAGAAATGAACTTAACAAAATTTAGCTTTGATGTTTTAAGATAAGAATTACATCAATAATATTTCACAATTCGCCATTGAAACTTCGATAAAAACAATGAAACGATGAAACGCCGACATTGCTTGGTAGTACCTTACTTATTAAAAAAGCAGAAATTCGATAGCTACCGATTGCAATCACCGGAGCACATAGCCCTAGTTCAGAGCATTTGACCGATTGAAAGTTTTACTTTTGGCAATGTATGTTTTAAACTGTTACATGTAAATACAAAAATCGAAAAGAAAGGGATAGTTCACAACACACTAGTATCTAGTATTGGAGAGTGTAGTTTCAATTAGCCTTATGCGAAGAGGAAACGTTTCGAATTTCCTCAACTGCGCTAGCAATTTCTACCCAGATTATCGTTCCTTACCATTCACAGGGTACTGGTAGAGAGAAGCTACAGCAAGTCGCTTGGCCTCCCATTTTCATACTAATTTCATACACACTCTTTTATCAAACCCAGGAAAAATAGTTATTTTCACGTGAATACACTTACTAATTTTACAGAAGTCGACAGATGTATGCGCAGAGTAAAGAACATAAATGCTCTAGGCAGAAATTGTTTATTTAAACAGTAACATTGAATCCAATCTCCACCTGCGTTCTCGTTCAAATACTCTCAAAAGAACACGATTGGAATCATTCTGGATAGAGTTAAAATAAGTA
>CAJDSM010036200.1:22530-34478 GCA_903981925.1 Ostrea lurida | reverse complement strand
ATTGAGTATATTATGAGTTGTAGAGTTAATATGTGCACATATATCTCTTTTCCCTTATACGAGATGCAGTGTTTAAAATAAACATAGAATTGGTTAGTTGAAGGCAGCGTAGTAGTTTATAATTAGACTATTTAACCTGGTTTGGTAAGTTTTATTTAGAAATAGGACTCAAGCTTCCTACTTAGCAGTATTTTTTCACACTAAGTGAGTCCATACTATTAATACCCAATGATGATCGCCAATCATGTGGAGATATGTTCTAGCCTAGGTTGACACAGCCATTGAATGCTATGCCAACATTGATCCTTTTAGTGTTGTGATCAATATGTTATTTGGCTTTTGTCAGATGGCCACAACGCGTCTTTGTGACTATAGATTTTTCTTGTGACCTTCAGGACGGCCGCTATCTGTTTTGCCGGCATTTGCACAAATTTTTACATATCGTTTTTATCATAAGGAATTCATTTAAAATGGGGCTCATCTATGGACCACAGTAAACGCTTAGTACATTGTTTAGAAATTTTTTACACTGACATTTTATATAGATAAATCTTGCAAAAAAATAAAATATTTCTAAATGGCATAGAAGCTGAGTTACATTAGTTACGTTAGACGTATTAAAGTCTTAGATACGCTTTTCTAAAATTATTGAACGCAACTTTTATACTGTCTCAACTTGCAGGGATAACAATATGTTATATCAGTCATAGCACATATTTGTGCGTGTATTATGATGCAGTACACGACGGACGATTCAACAATTCCACTACTGTTTGAGAGCAAGAGATCCCATTTTTTTTGTGTTTTCATCTTTGATGTTGATTTACTGTACTTAAACTATAAAACAACTGCACATGCCGGTAGTGCCTTTTGTAACACTCATGTGTGCGCCAGCAGTAAAGTCACAGCCATTTTCTAAAGCCATATTGCAATAACAGCACTATAAATTACTAAGCTTGACAGATAACATTAGATGGAAGTAACAGATGCTTTTTCAACCAACGGGTTGTGTTGTCTTTACATCAATCGTCCAAGTGGCTCATAGCATTTTGTATGTACTTAGCAATGGCAGCCCTGTATCAATTCAAGGTCTTGAAGGAGAACGAGATTAACCCATTGAGACATATATTGGTCTAAATACCTTATTGTATCGTAACTACATTTGGTGGTTTTTTTACCAGGCTCTTTTTCAATAGCATTTGTAAGTCTCGAATTTTAATTTTCTATGAGAACAAGGGGTTATTCATCCATTCAGATTCCTGGCCCTTATATAGCCACCTGTTCGCTCTCTAACAAGAAATGACCCCAATAGACATAACCAACTGCGCTTGTTTATTCACGAAATTAAAATTGTGGTCATATTTATTATACGCTTCATGCGTTAAAGCACTATTCCCCACGAAGCACAGGGGGCGCTGATATTATTAAATATGCTGGAACTCAAAGTAGCAAAAACTTAATCGAGCATCAAATGTATTATATTAGGTTCCCACTAACTAATCTAAAACTTAATTCAAATGATCCTCTCAGGGGTTATCAAATGTTATATTGCAAATGGTTTCCAAGGCGCCATGTAATTACCAACATAAATGACTGTATTTGATGTAACCTCGCAGGCGCCTACAACATTAAACGTGTTTTTGTCCGAGGTTGTCTCGTGGTCCACATTTTCAATTTTTGTGAAAGTGAGACAGGTCAATCTCGTAAAAGAGGCATGCTTAGTCACGATTGTTCTGGACAAGTAATTTTGAAGAATTGTGTATTGAATACTGACAGAATAAAAATTATATATTTTGCATTATGATTCCATAAACTGCTAGCACAGCGAAAAGTTGTGTGTTACATAAAATGCAGACTTTAAAATATAAAAAGCAGACATTGTTATACTCAACCTTGATGTTAAACTGTGTCCTCCATACTCATGAAGAACAAGTTCAAAATTAATTATGGGAATTGACAAAGCACTTTGGCTTTACATTCAACCAATACTAATTATTGATCCTTAATAAATGAAAAAAAAAGGTGAGCAAGCTCACATACCCCACCGCTCGCCACATTTGCTTGGAAAACTGCTGCTTATTGATTGAAATGTAGTTTTGGGCAATACAGGTAAGAAAATCATATTTTGAAATTCGTTATACAAACTGGATACACTTAATTGATTAACTATTGATTCTACAGGATTTTTTATTTCTAAAATAAAGTAAGACGATGCTTTCATTAAACATATCAATATTTCTTGCCTTCTTTCCATTTAGTGTTTATATTTGGTAAAGAGGTCATTTACAAGTTCACGAAAAACTCTTGTTGAACGGTATTAGAGGAGATGGCGCAGACAAAACGTTTCAGTAGTATATTTAATATTGGCCAATTTCCTAAAGTTCAAAGGGGAATAATTCATATGAAACAAATTGGAATACAGAATTTCCTGTCTATGCGCATCTACATAGGTATATCGTTTTCATCCAAACTAAAAAGTTTCACGATAAATCTGTTTGAAGCGGTTTTCGAAGGGTCTGCGCTGACAAACTGTTTCTCAGTAGGTATATTTAATTATGGCCAAATTTCTAAGAGTCAAAAGCTGGTGTCATAATTTCCAGAAATAACAAATAATGGAATCACAATTTACTGGTGTATATCGTGCATCTACACGTTATATTTCTTCATCACTAACCAAAGTTCTCACGAAATTCTGAATTGAAGGCGGTTTTCAGAGGAGTTGCGCTGACAAAAATAAAAACCAGAGACTGACGGACTGATTAGACGGAACTGACTGACAGGCACGGTCAAAACACATTATACGCCTCCGCAACTCGTTGCGTGGGGTATAATAAAGCTTTAAACTTATCACCAAATTTGATATAAATAGCTGTTTCAGTCTTGAAAATAAAGTTAACAATAAATCTTGTTTTTTGTTCAGAGTTGGACAAGTAAAATATACATTCAGACAAGTAACATTTGGTGGCAGCTTGTCCGATGGACAAGTGGAAATTGAAGTTAATGTTGAGCCCTGAAATGGGTTTCACCTGCCATGGTATATTCTTCAATACTTTGCAAGAGACATAAAGTAGCAATGGAGTTATGCCATAGTTAAGGAAAAGGCTTATCTGCAACCAGGGGACACATAATGTTTATCTCTTTTAAAATGTCGCTGTTTAGGAGTACTTTGAGAATCTAAATATATTTTCATTGTATACATGCATGTCAGTGTAGTACAGTACTCTAAAAAAAAGTTCGTGATGATTATTTTCACTTGGGATTGTGTAGTGATATTTGTAAATGAATTTTAATTAAATTACAGTAACCATAAACTTATAACAAACCCCATTACAATCTTATTTCTAAAAATATCTCGAGGAAATGCGGACTAAAACTCGTGGTTACACATGAACTTTTCTGGGATATTTTTCACCAAGGAAACTGCGGTCCTACTACATAGTGTTTAGATCGAATCAAAATAAATTTGTTGAACTATGGTGTTTGAATACCCTTTTTCATTACCTTTTTGAACAGCTTGGAATTTTTCAACTTCTGATTGAAGCTTTTTCTGAATTTCTGCCATTCTGTCTGTAAACAATGTGCCTATGATACGTCAATGGCGATTGGCTATTGAAAATTGTAACATCCAATAAAATTTCACTTGCTACTAAAATTGTCTCTTATTTAAAAAGAGTTCCCAAAATAATGACAGGACGTGTGTTATCAAGGATTTTTTCAAAAGTATCAAGTTTTGTTTGTCACATAATGTTAAATCACTAGAGTGTTTTCTTTAGAGTAAATATTATGAGACTGTAATTGTGTGGGCTAATGGGACCGTAGATATCGGTCTGGATAGCTCAGTGGCTGGTAGTAAAAGGAGGGACTGTCAATCGAACCCAAGACCCTTGCATTACTAACCAGGTACTCTAATCACTCAGCTACCCAAGTCAATATCCAGGTCCGTATAGCCCTAATTACTACTTTCCTCCTTATAATAATCTCGCCAATTGAAGACGCACAATCCAGATTCTTTAATTTCACCCCTAGCATGACAAGGCCGTACCAGTGAGGGTGCATGTGCACCCCCATTTTAAGACAAAAATGCCAAAACCTCTCAGCTTCTGAGGGCTTTGCCTCCTTGACCCCTACCCATCATTGACTCGCGGGGGACCTAAAGTGGCCCCCAGACCCAAAGAAAATGCTTTATCTCCCCGGATTCCGGGGGGCTTCATCCTTGGACCCCTTACCAGGACCAGCCAGGGGCCTGATTATCATCCTTCAGATCCCTTGCCTTAGTTTTGTGTAACACCCCCCCCCCCCTGGAAATTTCTGGTTATGGCCCTGCATGACTACCTGCAGTGCGCAGGGGTGCATGGTCAACTGCACCAAATTATAGTGTAGGAGAAAATATTTTATGGCTGGACCAGGAATCAAACCTGGGGTCCCTGCATTACTACGTCAGGAGCTTTAACCACTGAGCTACCCATGCTGATATCCACGATCCATATAGCCCTATAAAATACTACATTATAGGGAAATATAGGGACCTTGGGTTCGATTCATGATCCAGCCATAAATTTCCTCCTTTTTGTTACATTTGGTCCCTTTGACTTGGAAGTTGTTCTACAAGGTACAAAATGGCTTTGGTTGTGCATCTTTGAGGGCAAAGACAATTTAAAAGGAAGGAAGGAATATATATTGGTTTGGGCTAGTATATGTACCTTGATAGCTCAGTGGTTAGATCACCTGGTCGACCTGGATAGTTAGTAATGCAATTCAAGTTAGTATATTGCCTTGGATATTATTTGATGAATAAGAATATTGCCCATAGTAACAAAATGGAAACTGAACAGTCAAATGTATTGTGACATAATTTCTGGAATGTTATATAGCAGTAATAAAGGGCAATTTAGTTTATACAATATAAAGAAGGTTGATAAAAGTCAAATGCATTGATCAATCAAATTATGTGTTACAGGTAAAACTAAATTATCAAGGAATGAATGCAATATTTATTTTTTTTATATGATATAAAGTAAGTTGGGACAATTTATGCATAATACAGTGTGTGGGGGTATTTATCCCATCACAATCCCAAAATAAATAAGTCTTACAGGAGATGTAAGTGGAACCACTGGTGTAAGGACAGGCCTAGTTTGCTATGCATTATATAGATCAATGTTGCACAAGTGTATATCAGGGTTTTTTTGTCTTTATTTATCAAGGAATTATCAAGCCACAACACCTGCAGCTGTGGAAAAAGTCGAGTATGGAATGGACAAATAGTTCTTTCTCCAGACCTAATCAAGTGCTTGAGGAATATTCCTAACAGATCAATTAGCAAAGTACATGAACCTCCACAGAAATTCAGAAATACCCCAAGAACAAAACCATTAGTTTATCCAACTAGTCTGACAGTGAATATTTTCTTATCTGTAAGTATTTCACAGTGTGTGACCAAAAAAATGTGATAAATCTAATGTTACTTGTCCAGAATGTTCTTATTGATTCTTTCATCCTTAAAGTCTGATTCATAAGGGAAACAAATATAAATTGCATGAAGCCTTTACTAGATCAGTTGAGTTTGTGCTAACTGAGCAGGATAGAAGACACAGCATTTGTCAGAGAATCATCAAACCAACCACAGATATTGCCCATGGAGAGAGGATGAATCCTATTGAATTTCAAAGTCGAGGGTCAAAGGTCAAGGTCACTATTGACTTTTGCCAAAAATCCTTGTGAACAAGATAGAAGACACAGCATTCATTAGAGAATCATCAGACCGTCTACACATGTTGCGCATGGAGAGTGGATAACCTCTATTGATTTTTAAGGTTAAAGGTCAAGGTCACCAATGACTACCTCAAAATCTTGTGAACAAGATAGAGGATACAACATTCNCGGTCAAGGTCACCAATGACTACCTCAAAATCCTGTGAACAAGATAGAGGATACAACATTCATCAGATAATCATCAAATCTTTCACAAATGTTGTCCATGAAGAATAAATGAATCCTATTGAATTTCAAGGTCAAGGTCACTATCGACTATTTTTTATTAAACACCCGCATAAAAAGTGGGCGTATTATGCTATACTGCTGTCGTCCGTCTGTCTGCCCGCCTGTCTGTCTCTCCCTATCACTTTGTCTTCGCAACTCCTACTAACCCTTTGAGGGATTTTGGTGAAACTTGGTACAAAGAAAGATCACAATGTGGAGATGTGCATATTGCAAGGGAAATGCTGTCTGATGTTTATTAAAGGAGTTAGGGCCCTTGGACTTAGGATTTTCTATGCAAAATACTTTGTCTTCGCAACTCCTTCTAAACCCTTTGAGGGATTTTGATGAAACCTGGTACAAAGAAAGATTGTGTAGATGTGCATATTATGAGGGATCTGCATCATTTTATTAAAAAACAAATTGACACACTGTAAATTATATTTTTTATGTAAAATTCCATGGATTTTTTTTTTTCCAATACACATTTAAATCTCCGAGTCCATAATACATGTATATGTGGGTGTATCATGTACCGGTTTGGCGGTGCCCTATTTTTATAAATCTTGTGTTGCAAGGGGATGCTACACTTGAGTTGCCTTGTTTTAATCTATATACAATGCATATACAAATGATGTGATTCATGCAATCACTATTATCCATGAATATCTTGTTTAACTACACTGTGAATGTGTATAATACATATAAGTTTCTTGTGCTTTGTTCCAGTTGATGCCATGCTGTGCATTAGGCATTGCTTTCTTACAATATCGAAGGAAACAGAAAATTCTTGAACTTACAAATAGAGTAAAGGAACAAACTGGAAAACCTCCAATTCCTATAATAAAACTGTAAGTGCTTTTAATGCATTATCAACCCAAACTTGTACTTTCATCTCTGACATCTTTGAATAACTGATAACGTGATTTAAATAAATTAATAGAAAATGATAAAATTTATTAATCCATGATTTTTTTTAGTGTTTTAGTAAATATGTAGATTGAACTCACATCACTTGGGTATGGAGATGTAGACTCCAGAAAGAAAATAAGTTCAGAATTCTAGGAATAAAAGAAATTGTGAAGTTAAGGTTCATGAATATGGCAGGAGTGTATTGTATTAGTCTTTCATCTTTCTGTCCTTCCGTCACACTTAGTGTTCAGCCCAGTTTCAAAGATATTTTTTCAAACTAACACTTTAGATAGACTTGAAACTTTGTTCAATGCTTCATTGCCATTTGTAGATGTGCATATTGCCGGGATAGGAGGATCCAATCATTTTACTTAAAGTTATAGTGGATCTAAGAGGGGTGGGAGATGTAAAATACAATTGAACTTCAGTATCTTGAACACTGATATCTTGAATACCATGATTGTTTCGAAGTGATTAGTAAGTCCCAACTGCTAATTCTTTAAGTATTTTAACCTCGATATCTCGAATCCATGGATATCTTGAAGTTTTTTTCTCAGTCCCATGGAGTTAAGATAACGAGGTTTGGCTGTAGCTTGTGAACACTTTTCCTCCTATATGGCTTATTGGATAGACTTGAAACTGTGTTCAATGCTTTATTGCCATATGTAGATGTGCATATTGTCGGGAAAGAAGAATCCAGTATTTTCCTTAAAATTATTGTGGATCCAAGAGGGGTGGAGGATGTAAAATAGCTATGAACATTTTTTCAACCATATTGCTCATTGAATAAATTTGAATATTATTCACTATATAATATTGACTGATTATTATATACGTTATGAAAATTCAAGAATCAATAGACATGCATTTTTGTGCACATTTATTTACAGAGTGAATGAATCAGATCAAAGGAAATATGAATTTTCATTTGTGGAAGTAGAGGGAGAATTTGATCATGATCGTGAAGTCCTTGTGGGATACCGAGCTAGTTTATTGCCAGAATTAGCACCAAAAGGGACTCGATGGCAGAAAGGGGCCCACATAATCACACCATTTAAACTTAAGGCCACTGGGTAAGTTTCCTGAGGGTAATTTCCAATGAATATATATGTATACACTTGTATGTGTTATTCTCATGTTGCCCCTTGAGGGCCCTTGATTGGAAAATGAAATATGTTCTATAGTAATTAAGGTTGATCAGAAAGCTCATGTGAACAATCTCAAATCTACTTGTGTGACATTCATATTTTCCACTTTTCCAGCCATGGTAGATTTTAATATTGACTAAGCTTCCAATCGAAGATCTTTATCACTCCTTAAGCTTTATAAAAAAAAATTCAAGAGGCATTAGGATAACAAACCTTTCTGTCTTTGTTAGAGACAGTCTGTTTTATGATACTTACTCAACAATATAATTTATTTTGGAATATTTGATTGTGTTTCTTATCCTTTTTACAGGGATGTTATTCTTGTAAACCGTGGTTGGGTTCCAATGGATTGGCTTGATCCCAAGACGAGAACCGATGGACAAGTTACTGGTACAGTCAAAATCACGGGTCTCCTTAGGGCAACAGAAAGGGTCAGTTTCAATGGATTGAAGTTTAATACTTCATTTTCCTGCCATTACTTTTAGAAATTTATTGACAAGAATTGTTTCATTTAGAAATTGCATTTTAAATACCCCAGTATTTTTGAAATTTTTTCATCTTCAGAAAAATCCATTTGACTTCCGACCGACTCAGGACTCATTAAATGAGAAATTTTTCAGCCATTTTGATGTAGAGACCATCGCTGGCTATTTAGGAACTAAGCATGTGTGTGTAGATGTTGATCTAGGTATGAACAAACATTTTTTTTAATTTATTGCTCACTGTGAAGGTTTGCATGATTTGTTGGATTAGATAGTTATTGGGAACTTTACATTTATCGTTTCCAGAGAGCTCCATTAGGGGTGGACCTATTGGTGGGCAAACAAAGATAATGCATCGGAATACAAAACGAGACGAGACCCTTGTTTTGTAAGTTTCTACTTTACATGTACATCTATTTTCTTACAGTCATGTGCTTGATTAAAGCAAATTTCTCCAGAAATTATGTCCAGATATGTTCTGAAAGACTAGCACAGGAAATTTTATGAAATTTGTACACTGCATAAATATCATTTGATATTTGTAGCTCAATTTTGAGAGTTATGGCCATCTGTAGTTTATTTTTATGTCCCGGCTGGAATCAAAGATTTGGGGGCATGTATAGTTTTTGGCCTGTCCGTCTGTTTGTCAAAAAACTATAGCCTTGGTCATGTCTTTAACGCCATATTAAGTAGAAATTTGAGATTTGGTCATGTGTTTTCCATGTTGCAAGGCCTTTCCATTGGTACCAAACTCTTTGGCCTGGTAAACTTTACATTGGCCTCCGACCCACTTTTAAAAAATTCAAATATAAGTCATATCAGAGGTACTGTTTTCCAAAATATTCGGGGGGAGCATATAGTTGCTGTCCTTCCTTCTATCCATCTGAGCTCATATCTTTCATCAGAAATTGATATTATTGAACACAAATGTTCTTTGAGACAAAGGCTTCAAAGGTCAATTTGGAAAGATCAAGCTAGGTCACTCAGAACATATAAATAATCTTTATTTCAAAAGTTTTTTATATAAAAGTTCCCATCTCATAAACCTTTCATCATAGTTCATAATTATTCACAAAAATTCCTTGGGACAAGGCATTTTTGGATCAAGGTCTTTTTTGAAAGGTCAAGGTCACTGAACATATATCATTTCTGTAGATTTGCAAAAACTGTTTTTGTTAATTGTAAGATTCTTAGTACATCTGAGACAGCTTTTCTGACAGTTCATTTCATCTATGACTTTATACATTTCCAACTTCTCTTCTAGAACCACTGTCACTGTGACTGGGCTAATTTCAAAACAAAAGACTGGTGCAGAGTTATCTTGAAATAGGCTCGTATCTTTGTTTACATGATAGACAAGTTGTTTCCTTAATATAAATGAATAACATTTATGCTGTTTTATTTTCTCGTTTTATTTTATACTGTTTTTATTTTCAGTTTTATTTTATAAACTTGTTTTACATTTTCTCAGTTTCTGTTGGTGGAGTACTGGCGTCTTCTGGTACACAAAAGTTTTATCCCAGAGGACGCAAACGATATGTGAAATGTATTATCGAATAAACCATATGAACTGAAGGCTTTTAAATTTTTATTCCTTTTAAAATATGTGCTGTGCGAGTACTAATTAACATGGGGTGTATATTTAAAAATCTTTGGCACTTATTATGCAGTACAGATAGTACTAAATTTATGGATTGATACTAAACCTAGGATATGAGATTTGTATTTCAGTCATGTAGTAATAAGACATTCAAATGCTAAAATTTTAGATATACTGAGCTCGCCCAGTACAAGCAGAGCCCTGGGAGTACAAGTTTTTTTGCTGTTGTTGTATTGTTTGGTTGCATGTCGCTTTGAAAAATTTTCACCTAAATGTGAGACTGTAGTAATTGGTTTCAGATTAATGCTTATAGCGCTCGATGGCAATGTAGTGAGCGGTTCCTTTGTCGTGTGAGGCCTGTGTGTTCGCGATATGAATCGCCATTGTTGAGGTTATATTCTAAGGACTCTTAACGTTTTTGTAGGCGCATCAACATGTCGACCTAATGTGTTACGTTTAGGTTTCACACAACCAGGCAATGAAGCAGGGCCTTTAACGTATAACCTGTGCGGGTTATGATGCTACCACAACTAGACTGGAAGAAGCTAATCAATTTATTAAATGTCGACAATGCATAGTAATGCATTTGAGCAAATATGATGTTAGGTTGTGGTTGCCGAAAAAAGAAAAATTATGTGTGTTTTACTGTCACCTCCTGAAAAAAATGGGGTCGGTAGTCGGAATAGATTTTTTTTTTTTTTTGCTGTATTTGTAAGTATGGTTTGTGTATATCAGTGTTGTGTATTATTGATGTTTGACAGTTTTAATCAGTCCTTTCATGCCTGCCTTTGGATGGTCTGTTATGCTTGGTGCAAAGTGGGTATAAAAGTATTATGGCTCTGGAGAGACAACATTTTGGGAAATGTTTACAAAATTGTCGCGAATAAAAAGTGTTAGGGTCGGGGTGAAGGAAAATAGGGTCGGTCGATGACAGTGAAACTCACAGTATTTTTTTTTGGTTGGCCTTATCAGATTCGAGTTTGAATGCATTGCAGAAAACAATCATACCAGGAATAGACCAGTATGTGCGATACCACGGATTTATGTTGCATGATGATTTGGGGAAGCAGACGGTCGTTGTTATGTCTGTTTGTCCATCCGTCCGAGCTGATATCTGAAACTTCATCATTATTGATACAATTTATCACAAATGTTCCTGAGACAAGACTTGTGAACCAAGCTTTAAGGTTTTTCAAGGTCATTTTGAAAGGTCATGTCACATTCAGAACATATAATGTTCCTTGATAATTCAACAGTTTTTTATATGCCCTTCAAAGATGGATGTATAGGTATAGCGTCATCTGTCTGTCCAGGCCTTGTAGGCAGGATACAGACCGAACTGTAAGCTCCATGATTTTACAACTTGGTAAATTTATCGCCATGATGAAAGCAAGATGCCTATTGTTTTCAAAGTCAAGGTCATAGTGTCACTTAATAGAAACAATTGTAGCAGGATACAGACAAAACGTAAGCTCCAGGATCTTACACTTCGTACAATTGATCACCCACGATGAGAGAAAGATGTCCATGGTTTGTCAAGTCGTAGTGTCACTTAGTAGGAGATACAGACCGAACCGTAAGCTCCAGGATCTTGCAACTTGGTACATTGATAACCATGATGAGAGGAAGACGCCTATTGTTTATGAAGGTCAAAGGTCAAGGCATATTGTCACGTAGTAGGAAAACGTAGGCAGGATACAGACCGAAATGAAAGCTCCAGGATCTTACAACTTGGTACAATTGATCACCATAATGAAGTAGAGCTCTATTGTTTTGTAAGGTCACGGTCAATAGTACTACTTAGTAGGAAACATTGTGGGCAGGATACAA
>CAJDSM010036200.1:10171-20419 GCA_903981925.1 Ostrea lurida | reverse complement strand
CTTGTTGGTGGGAGTACTGGGCGTCTTCTGGTACACAAAAGTTTATCCCCAGAGAGCCGCCAAACGATATGTGGAAATGTATTATACGAATAAACCATATGCAAACTGAAGGCTTTTAAATTTTTATTCCTTTTAAAATATGTACTGTGCGAGTACCTAATTTAACATGGGGTGTATATTTTAAAATCTTTGGCACTTATTATGCAGTACAATAGTCTGAAACTTTCATCAGCACTAAACCTAATTATGAAATTTGTATTACATCATGTAGTAAATAAACATCAAAATGCTAAATTTTAGATATACTGAGCTCGCACAGTACAAGCAGAGCCTGGGGAGTACAAGTTTTTTGCTGTTGTTGTTTATTTGTTTGGTGCATGTCGCTTTGAAAAATTTTCACCTAATGTGAGACTGTAGTAACTGTTTCAGATTAATGCTTATAGCGCTCATGGCAATGTCAGTGAGGGTTCTTTGTCGTGTGAGGCCTGTCGCGATATGAAATCGCCATTGTTGAGGTTATATTCTAAAGACTCTTAACGTTTTGTAAAGGCGCAATCACAACCTATGTTTACGTTTTAGGTTTCACACAACCATGGCATGAGCAGGGCTTTAACGTATAACCTTGTGGTTATGATGCTACCACAACTAGACTGGAAGAAGCTAAATCAATTTATTAAATGTCGACATGCCATAGTATGCATTTGAAGCAAATATGATGTTAGGTTGTGGTTGCCGAAAAAAGAAAAATTATGTGTGTTTTTACTGGTCACCTTCCTGATAAAAAAATGGGGTCGGTAGGTCGGAATAGATTTTTTTTTCTTTTTTGCTGTATTTGTAGTATGGTTTGTGTATATCATTTGTGTATTATTGTATGTTTACAGTTTTAAACAGCCTTTCACTGCTTTGGATGTTGTTATGCTTAGTGCAAAGTGGGGTATAGTCAGTTAGGCTCTGGAGAGAGCAAATTTTGGGAAATTACAAAATTTTCCAATAAAAAGTGTTAGGGTCAGGGGTGAAAAAATAGGGTCGGTCGATGACAGTGAACTCACACTATTTTTTTTGGTTGGCCTTATCCAGATGTTCGAGTTTGGACATTGCATTGGCAGAAAACATCATGTACCAAGGAATAGAACCCCAGTATGTGCCGATACCACGGATTTATGTTGCATGATGATTTGGGGAAGCAGACGGTCGTTGTTATGTCTGTTTGTCCATCCGTCCGAGCTGATATCTGAAACTTTCATCAGATATTGATACAATTTATCACAAATGTTCCTGAAGACAAGGACTTGTGAACCAAGCTTTAAGGTTTTTCAAGGTCATTTTTGAAAGGTCATGGTCACATTCAGAACATATAAATGTTCCTTGATAATTCAACAGTTTTTTTATATGCCCTTCAAAGATGGGATGTATATGGTATAGCGTCATCTGTCTGTCCAGGCCTTGTAGGCAGGATACAGACCGAACTGTAAGCTCCATGATTTTACAACTTGGTACAATTTATCGCCATGATGAAAGCAAGATGCCTATTGTTTTCAAAGGTCAAGGTCATAGTGTCACTTAATAAGAAAACATTGTAGGCAGGATACAGACCAAAACGTAAGCTCCAGGATCTTACAACTTCGTACAATTGATCACCACGATGAGAGAAAGATGTCCATGGTTTTGTCAAGGTCGTAGTGTCACTTAGTAGGAGGATACAGACCGAACCGTAAGCTCCAGGATCTTGCAACTTGGTACAATTGATAACCATGATGAGAGGAAGACGCCTATTGTTTATGAAGGTCAAAGGTCAAGGCCATATTGTCACGTAGTAGGAAAACGTAGGCAGGATACAGACCGAAATGAAAGCTCCAGGATCTTACAACTTGGTACAATTGATCACCATAATAGAGGAAGATGCCTATTGTTTTTGAAGGTCACGGTCATAGTACTACTTAGTAGGAAAACATTGTGGGCAGGATACAAACTGAACTGAAAGCTCCAGGATCTTACAACTTGGAACACAATTGATCACCATAATAGAGGAAGATGCCTATTGTTTTCAAAGATCAAGGTCGTAGTGTCACTTACGTTATAGGCAGGATGCAGACTGAACTGCAAGACCCAGGATCATACAACTTGGTACAGTTGATCACCATGATGAGAGGAAGATGCCTATTGTTTTTCAAGGTCAAAGTCATATCATAGTAGGAAAACATTGTAGGCAAGATGCAGATTGAACTATAAGCTCCAGGATATTACAACTAGTACTAGGCGTACGTTTGATTACATGGAGAGAGGAAGATGCAGATTTTTTTTTCAAGGTCAAAGGTCACTGTCAGCTATTTGGAAAACCTTGTAAGCATAACAGAGATCAAACTGTATTTGGGCTAGGACCATCAGACTTAGTACCTATGCACCTTATGCCAATGAGAATGCGTATCGTTTCTCCATAAGAATGATTAATTAATGAATTAGCATTTAAAGTACAGTACTAACTCTGCTGAAATATGAATCCCACTAAAATCTGTATGGGCATTTTTTGGCGTTGCTCGTTTAACAAGTATTGATCATACATCGTAGCAAAAGGTGACTCGAGGTCATTTTGTAGAGATCAGGTAACTCAGAATATATACTTTGTAATATGAAAATAAACCTTCATTTTAACAATATTTTCAGCAGTTCATAAACATTTGATTAAGGTCTCTTAAGGTCATCTTTGAAAAGTCAAGGTCATTGCTGCACGACTTTAACTGTCATGCCCCTTTGTACATCATTTGAATTCCATACAAATGAAAGAAAGTACTGTAAATAAAATTTCTTGCAGATTGGTACACTACTTTGCCATAACAAGTTACAGAATTTTGGTTGGTGTATGTTGATTTTTCACCAAGTTATTGACCATGGACTTAGAAAAATATGCAGAATTCAGTTTTCCACACTTGTGTAATTTTGATCTGGTCTGTTGACTTTTCACCAAGTTATTGCCCTTGGACATTGAAAATTAGTGCGAATTCCCCTTTATCATATATATAATCAATTTGTTACAGTCCAATACAACCATAAAAATTTTGACAGAAAATTTCTTGGACAAGGACCACAGGTTAAGAACTAATTGCAGCACCAATATTTAAATGTATTGTAAAACTTCGAGGACCCCTCTGTTTGATTTTTTTTTTTTTTTAGGCTTATTACCTCAACTGGTAAAGTAGCATTTACATATTATGGACAAGGGGTATAAACCAGACTGAGTTTACTGGGGAACTGCTGCTATATTAACACTAAAAACTGATCTTACGATTTTATTCCAGTGATCAATATGTATACATTTATTTCCTAACATGATTAAAGTAAAAAAAAAAACAAGTATATATGTTGATAAATATAAAGAACAGTTTCACCCACAAAATATTTGCAGAACAGTATAAACTAAAATAGTACACACATAAAGAACATGAATCAATGCATGTATCTGATATCAAGCAGAAAGCGGAGATATTTAATCGAACATAATTTCAGGACTAACACTTACATGGTAGACAGTAGTATTAATTAAGTACAGTAAAAACCTGTCGTTCTCGAACAGGGTTTATTCTCGAATACCCCGCTTATGTCGAAGTCGACGGCCGGTCCCGGCCGTTTCCCCTATATAATGATTTAAAAACTCCTGATATCTCGAACACGGTTATTTCGATACCCCGCTTATGTCGAAGTATTTTCAAGGTCCCATGCCCTATTTCACCTGGTTTATCTCGAAGTGCAGTCAATTTTCCGGTCTGCTTACATACCTGGCTACTCAAGTCACCGCATTCGCGCCCGCGGCTGTAGAAACTAATGATAATTGTCAACCAGTAGTCACGCTCGCCTTTTCCAGGTAGACCCGGGTTGCGATAATTAGTTTAACAGCTTGGGTACTCGGTGCACTTTTTTAAGTCCGCCGCCAATTAATACCTAACACGCCGACTCATTAAATTACCTCCGTCCAAACAAAAAAAATGTTGATGATCAAATTTGGATATCTCGAACCCGGGATATCTCGAAGTTTTTTCGAAGTCCCTCGGACTTCGAGATAGAGGTATTTTACTGTACCATAAAAACCTGTAAATACATGGAGTTTGAAATATTTCAAGCTACACATGTATTTTAACAAAATTTATGAAATGCTACCAATGCTGTACAGTTTACTAATCATGAATTCTTATTTACAATATATCCAGTATCTCAATAATTGATGAAATTTTTTGAATAAAAACATTAAACTTTAGCAAATACATGTATATGAAATACTTATGGAATATTTCTGACTTCATTTAACTTTGCATCCAAGAGGATTGGAAAGGTGTTCATTTAATGTTAAAGAATGTTGTACATTTGTTTTTGAATTATAACTATTTCTCTTTTCTTCAATTAGACAAAGACACTCTAGTTCATGCCCAGACTATTGTTTTTGTAAGTGTCAAGTTACGAAATTAAAAATAAACTTTCACCCACTACAAATGACCCGAATCAAAATTTCACCTGTGCCTCATTAAGTAAAATTATATACATAACAATTAACACAACAATTCTTCAAAACCATATAACATGTAGAACAAATTATTTCAAATAAAGCATTCATCATTCTTTTCTAGCTGAAGGGGGGCAAAACACACTTTCAGACAATCTTTTGGGGGGGGGGGGGGGGGGGGGGGGGGAGGGAGGAGCAAAACACACTTTCAGACAATCTTTCAAAGATTTTCTATTTGGGATTTACTAAGGTTTTAAAAAAAAAAAAAAAGAAAGGATTTGAGGTGGTGCTTTCCCCATCCCTTTTCTTAAAGACCTGATAAGAAACCAGGAAGATCTTTTTTAATGAAAGATCATTTCCAATGATGTTTACAAGACCATAAATGCATGTTGACAACCATACAATGTATACAATGTACATGTATAATAGATCTAAAAAGCTCACAAAATGGCAGTGCAAATTGTTCAGAATTAGTAATTAATAGTATCACAGTGTATATGTAATCATCATCAGGTCAATACAGTTCTCTAAACAACATGGCTGAGAATGTGTCACTGCCTTGTTAGTGTGGTCTGCCAACAAAGGAATTCAGAGTATTTGTGCCGTGGTCGCTTGTTAAACCTATTTTTAGATTGGACGTAGTAGCTCTTGAATGTGCTGAACAAATAAATCAATTGCCACTGCATAGTGAGAATATTCATATAATCCATATATTTTGCATATTTATAGTTAAGTACATTGTCGTCAAAATGAATTATATCTACTTTCTGAAGACTGCTAATTACAGTGTGACTCTCATTACCACTCAAAACACTCCACAAGACTGCTGAAAACTGAGAGATTTTAGAGAGTTTGAGTCAACTTCATTCCCAGAAATCATCTATCCAATTCAATATGTACTAGTATTGTGGAATCATTTTAATCGTGGATAACCAACAATTTTTCTGGTTCGTGGGGACGTAATTTGCTGGTAATTGAGAATAATGTGAACAGCAAATAATATTATAATGATTAATAGGAAAATAAAACTGTTCATGGGGACATAATTGTGGATAAGAGTGATCCACGAAATCCTGAACATTGATCCTGCACGAACAATGATGATTCCACAGTATTTCACATTTTATACTAAACAAGATTGCTCTTCAGTTTTTGTGCAGAAGTTGTAAAGCAATATCTTGACATACAGAAGAAAACAGGTTTGAATCAGTTCATTATTAGGATAGCTGAATTGACACTCTTTTAACTCTTTTTCTCAAATTTCTCATCTGACTTTTATGTCTCAAAATTCATCGTCTAAAATTAATGTTCATATTAAATACCTTAAATATTCAGTGCTAAGACTAAACATCTTTTCATTCACTGATCTTAATTGCTACATTGACACCTATATGACCCGCTGGATAACAATAATAACAGCAATACGCACAAGCCATTTAAATTTTCCAGGAAGGTCTACACGAAATTACCGGTACCAAGCCAGGCTTCATTGACACCTAATTGTATACACGACAGATATTTTGAACTTTCAAGAGTGAAATAGATATGCATGCAGGGCTCACACTGGGTTGAAAAAAAGTGTAGCCACTTTTGTACAAATGATGTTTTGCGTCAGCGAAATATCTTTTGCACAGACATGTGTTAATGAAGACCCAGATTTTACTACAAGAAATCAAGAACTTTGAGATATTGAAAGTTCAAGAGTAAATTTGCTTCATTAGCAAGAAGAAGAAAAAATCCATAACTTAGACATCATTAACTTGAACGAGTTGGAGTTTGGTCATCAGATCACCTGAATTCTATAAATCATAAACCTGCAAGTCTATGCATTACTGTGTTTATCAGCTCCTCTTGGTATATCACATCTAGCATATTTTGGTCCTGAAAAATAAAGAATGAATTAATGTCACTTCTTGAAGAGCAACACAACAGCAAAATTATAACATTCATTTAGCTTCAATAAATACTGGATTTCTATTTAAATACTGGCATTTGTTTACAGAAGACTTAATATGTACTGTCGTCTGACCGACCCTATTTTTACACCCTGACCCTATCCTTTTTGGTGGAAAATTTTTGTAATTGTTCGAAAATTTGGTCTCTCTCCAGAGCCTAACTGACTATTACCCCACTTGTGCATAACATAACACATCCAAAGCAGTTGACAGGACTGTGTTGAAAATTGTAAACATACAATAATTGCACAATGATAATACATACATGTAATAACTCATTGATCAATAGCTAACAATAATTTTTAAAATCCGACCTACCGACCCCTATTTTTTCCCAAGCAGGTGACAGTAAAAACACAACTTAATTTTTTTTGGCCTAATGTAACTTTACTTTTAAACCAATTTGTATTTATATTCGTTTCCATCATAATATCGTTATTGAGAATGTATATTTACAGTTGCGACGACCTGTATATCTCTTTAAAGGAGATTGTATGAAGGGAACTTACTGGGAGACAGAATTCTTTCAAACCTGGCTTTGACTAGAGTAGTGGTATTGGTGGAGTATGTTCTCTATGTCTCTCCTCTCTCTTTTGTATCTCTGAAGTACTGAAAGTGTCAAACGTAAAAATCAGATCATAATTCAACACCAACAATAATGTTACTTTAGATGACATTGTGTACATTTTTATCTTAAACAAACGACTTCAGTAATCAACACATGAAATAGGAAAACAAGAGTTGTCAGAAGACAACATAGCTCGCCGGCAGCATGACTATCTAATTATTCCCCCTTTAGGTAAAAGTCAAGGTCAATGCTCTGAGAGTAGAATAAAATGTCTTGAAAGATTCATAATATTTGTGTATTAGAAATGTCAAAGCCCTAGCTATCCTTCTTTGTTCAAAAGATAAAACTCCAGGTTTGAGTTTTGGAATTATTTCAAAGTCCATATCAAGGAATAACTAGTCATAAAATCTTGTTTTATATACCAATAGAGGAGCATCTATATGTGAAAATGTCAAAGCACTATCCCTCTTCATTTGGAAGATATTGCATAATTAAAGGTGTGTTGAAAAGTAGGTCAAAATCTAAACACAGGGTCATATGGTCAAAAGTCTTCGTACCAAAACAAAGGATTCTCATGAGCATTTAAATGTACTAAATCAAAGCCGTCTTCATCCTTGGTTCGAAAGATATAACCCTAGTTAAAGTTTTTGAAAAGCAAGTCAAGTGTAAGGTCAAGGTCCCTAGGTCAAAAAGTTGTAGGTATCATATACAAAGTCATCTGAATGAGTGCATCTTATGTGAAATATCAAAGCTCTAATCCCCTTAGTTCAAAATGATATATCCAGGTAAGAGTTTTAATAAAAGTAGGTCAAAGTCCAAGGTCAATGTCACGAGGCAAACCTCTTGGTTCTAAAACAAAGGTCTCTTATGAGGCATCTATAAAAAAATATTAAAGCCCTATTCTTTTAGTTCAAAAGATATAGCCTAGGTTAAAGTTTTGTTGAAAAGTAGTAAGTCCAAGGTCGCTAGGTAAAAGTCTTCGGTACACAAAACAAAGCCCTATCAGAGACATCTGATATGGTGAAATATACAAAGGTCATTCCCCTTAAGGATTCAAAAAATTTATAGTCATGAGTTAAAGTTTTTGAAACAAGTTAAGTCCAAGGTCACTATCTCTTGGTACCAAAATAAAGGCTCTACATGACGGCACTCTATACTATTGAAATATCAAAGCCCTATTCCCTTTAGTTCAAAAGATATAGCCCAGGTAAAAGTTTTTTGAAAAGTAGGTCAAAGTCCAAGGTCAAAAGTCTTGGTACCAAAACAAGGTTCCTGAGCTGAGGCATCTATACATGAAATATCAAAGCCCTATTCTCCTTAGTTCAAAAATATATAGCCCAGGTTAAAGTATTTGAAAAGTAGGTTAAAGTCCAACTTTCAGTGAAGGTCAAAAGTCTTGGTACCAAAACAAGGTCTCATCATGAGGCACTATATGTGAAATATCAAAGCCCTGCTCCCCCTTGGTTCAAAAGATATAGACCAGGTTAAAGTTTTTTCCTTAAGTGTGACGCCGACACCTGGGGTCATGACAATAACTCTCCGGACATTTGGCCTGGACGAGATTAAAAGGAACTTTTCAATTTGACCTACAGTAAAGGCAGAAAATGCACATCTGAGTAGCCACTGTAATAAAAGTGGTGGTCTTGAGATACCATTTGTTTTACATCACAACAGAATTTAATTATGTTTCACTATACATGTCAACTATTTGTAGGCAAAGTATCAACATATTTAGACCTATGCTATGATGCTTCCAATTAGAAGTCATATCTGGTAGGCCCATGTCTTTCATTAGCTACAAGAGTGTGGTTTGTGAAACACTGATGTGCACCCGGTATTTCACATGCCAGTAAAAGGGGCTTGCCAAAAGGATTATGCAGTGCGTTTTTGAAAAGTAGGTTACAAACTTCAAGGTCAGGAGGTCAAAAATTTTTGGTACCAGTAGAAAGGGATGTCATAAGAACACACATGTAATATGAAAGTCCCACCACTTGCCGTTCAAAAGTTAGTGGCCAAAGTTAAAGTTTTTGAACAGGAGTCAAAAATTTTGGTACCAGTAGAAAGGGCTTGTTATAAGGAACACACATGTGAAATTTGAAGGTCCCATCACTTGCCATCCAAAAGTATGGCCAATGTTAAAGTTTTTTGAAAAGAAGGTCAAACTTCAAGGTCAAGGTCAGAGGTCAAAAATTTTGGTACCAGTAGAAAGGGCTTGTTATAAGGACACACATGTGAAATTTGAAGTCCCATACTTCCATCCAAAAGCTTATGGCCAATGTTACAAGTTTTTGAAAAGTAGGTCTAACACTTACAAGGATCAGAGGGGTAAAGAATGTTGGGTTAACTAGTAGAAAGGGCTTTCTCATAGGAAGCAACACATGCGTATATGTAATATGAAGAAACCCATCAACTTGCCATTCAAAGAAGCGTAGGGCCGTCGAAGGTGTTACAGATGTTTGTTGACAGAACAAAACGGACAGCCGCTTGACTGGGTTATAGTCTAAGCCTCATTTTTTTTTGGGATGACTGTGAATTATTTTGTGGCAATATAAAAAGGTATTAAACAACGCACCCGCAGTATGTGGCGAAAAGGATCTCGCCGGGCGCGTCGCTCGATTCAAACAGCCGTTGCAGCGCCCATCGCC
Source organism: Ostrea lurida (assembly GCA_903981925.1). NCBI lineage: Eukaryota > Metazoa > Mollusca > Bivalvia > Ostreida > Ostreidae > Ostrea > Ostrea lurida. The sequence goes on along the minus strand of CAJDSM010036200.1, from coordinate 10,762 downwards.
GACCTGTACACCGCCGAGGTACCACCGATTGTCTGAATAGCTTGTCCAGGAGACCGTATTATTGTGAAAGGGACTCGCGAGGGAAAGGCCACTATGGCCTTATTCGAGATCAATACCGGAGGCACGCACACGCTAGTTCTTATCGAGGATTAGGAGGAGATTCGTACACAGGGTAGCAGATGGATTTCTAGGTGTTTTACCTACGTACATAATGGAAACACCTAAGGATGTGAAGATGAGAGTTCTGAATCAACTGTAGCGAGCAAGGTCTGCTCTATTATCTTCACAAGTTAGGTAGGAAGTATACTCTTTCAATAGTATATGCCGAGGACTTGACGATGTTTTGAGGAGTGTCCTTTATTATATAATTTTGGAATAGTATATTATTCACAAACATGTTCATTTTGATATGAAAAAACAAAAATTTGAGGAGATCATAGTAAACAGTGGTATCCTCTCTGGCTAATGCTGTCATCTTGATCCTGTGTGTCTCACAAAAGCTTCATGTGATACATGTCTCGAAAGTTCTTTGAAATAAACACCAAGATGCCCTCAAGAGAGACAACATCAGCAGGATAAAACAGGTAATGC
>CAJDSM010036200.1:0-10146 GCA_903981925.1 Ostrea lurida | reverse complement strand
CATTGGCGTTGCTCGTTTAACAAGTATTGATCATACATCGTAGCAAAAAGGTGACTCGAGGTCATTTTGTAGAGATCAAGGTAACTCAGAATATATACTTTGTATATGAAAATAAACCTTCATTTTAACAATATTTCAGCAGTTCATAAACATTTGATCTAAGGTCTTTTAAGGTCATTTTGAAAAGTCAAGGTCATTGCTGCACGACTTTAACTGTCATGCCCCTTTGTACAATCATTTGAATTCCATACAAATGAAAGAAAGTACTGTAAATAAAATTTCTTGCAGATTGGTACACTACTTTGCCATAACAAGTTACAGAATTTTGGTTGGGTATGTTGATTTTTCACCAAGTTATTGACCATGGACTTAGAAAAATAGCATGAATTCAGTTTTCCACACTTGTGTAATTTTGATCTGGTCTGTTGACTTTTCACCAAGTTATTGCCCTTGGACATTGAAAATTAGTGTGAATTCCCCTTTATCATATATATAATCAATTTGTTACAGTCCAATACAACCATAAAAATTTTGACAGAAAAATTTCTTGGACAAGGACCACAGGTTAAGAAACTAATTGCAGCACCAATATTTAAATGTATTGTAAAACTTCGAGGACCCCTCTGTTTGATTTTTTTTTTTTTTTTAGGCTTATTACCTCAACTGGTAAAGTAGCATTTACATATTATGGACAAGGGGTATAAACCAGACTGAGTTTACTGGGGGAACTGCTGCTATATTAACACTAAAAACTGATCTTACGATTTTTATTCCAGTGATCAATATGTATACATTTATTTCCCTAACATGATTTAAAGTAAAAAAAAAAAACAAGTATAATGTTGATAAATATAAAGAACAGTTTCACCACAAAATATTTGCAGAACAGTATAAACATAAAGTAGTACACACATAAAGAACATGAATCAATGCATGTATCTGATAATCCAAGCAGAAAGCGGAGATATTTACATGTACAATAATTCAGAGACTAACACTTACTGGTAGACAGTAGTTATAATTAAGACCGTAAATACTGTACCTCGAACATGGTTTATCTCGAATACCCCGCTTATGTCGAAGTCGACGGCCGGTCCCGGCCGTTTTCCCTATATAAATGATTTAAAAAACTCCTGATATCTCGAACACGGTTATTTCGATACCCCGCTTAGTCGAAGTATTTTCAAGGTCCCATGCCCTATTTCACCTGGTTTATCTCGAAGTGCAGTCAATTTTCCGGTCTGCTTACATACCTGCCTACTCAAGTCACGCATTCGCGCCCGCGGCTGTAGAACTAATGATAATTGTCAACGTAGTCCACGCTCGCCTTTTCCAGGTAGACCCGGGTTGCGATAATTAGTTTAACAGCTTGGGTACTCGGTGCACTTTTTTAAGTCCGCGCCCAATTAATACCTAACACGCCGACTCATTAATTTACCTCCGTCCAAACAAAAAAAAATGTTGATGATCAAATTTGGATATCTCGAACCCCGGATATCTCGAAGTTTTTTCGAAGTCCCTCGGACTTCGAGATAGAGGTATTTTATACTGTCCATAAAAACACTGTAAATACATGGAGTTTGAAATATTTCAAGCTACACATGTATTTATAACAATAATTATGAAATGCTATACCAATGCTGTACAGTTTACTAATCATGAAATTCTTATTTACAATATATACCAGTATCTCAATATTGATATGAAATTTTTTGAATAAAACATTAAACTTTAGCAAATACATGTATATGAAAATACTTATGGAATATTTCTGGACTTCATTTAACTTTGCATCCAAGAGGATTAGGAAAGGTGTTCATTTAATATTAAAGAATGTTGTACATTTTGTTTTTGAATTATAACTATTTCCTCTTTTCTTCAATTAGACAAAGAACAATCTAGTTCATGCCCAGACTATTGTTTTTGTAAGTGTCAAGTTACGAAATTAAAAATAAACTTTCACCCACTACAAAATGACCCGATATAACAAAATTTCACCTGTGCTCATTAAGTAAAATTTACATACAATAAACACAACCAATTCTTCAAAACCATATACATGTAGAACAAAACATTCTCAACATAACACGCAGTTCCTATCATACGTTCTACGCTTGAAAGGCGGGGCAAAACACACTTTCAGAAAAGGGGGGGGGGGGGGGGGGGGGGGGAGGGGAGGAGCAAAACACACTTTCAGACAACTTTTCAAAGATTTTCTATTTGGGATTTACTAAGGTTTAAAAAAAAAAAAAAGAAAGGATTTGAGGTGGTGCTTTCCCCATCCCTTTTCTTAAAGACCTGATAAGAAACCAGGAAGATCTTTTTTAATGAAAGATCAATTTCCAATGATGTTTACAAGACCATAACATGCATGTTGACAACCATACAATGTATATACAATGTACATGTATAATAGATCTAAAAAGCTCAACAAAATGGCAGTGCAAATTGTTCAGAATTAGTAATTAATAGTATCAACAGGTATATGTAAATCATCATCAGGTCAATACAGTTTCTAAACAACATGGCTGAGAATGGTCACTGCCTTGTTAGTGTGGTCTGCCAACAAAGGAATCAGAGTTGTGCCGTGGTCGCTTGTTAACCATATTTTTAGATGGACGTAGTAGCTCTTGAATGTGCTGAACAATTAAATCAATTGCCACTGCAATGAGATATCATATAATCCATTATATTTGCATATTTATAGTTAAGTACATTTGTCAAAATGATATATCTACTTTCTGAAGACTGCTAATTACAGGTGACTCTCATTAACTCAAAATCCACAAGACTGCTGAAAAACTGAGAGATTTTAAGAGTTTGAGTCAACTTCATCCAGAAATCAACTATCCAATTCATATGTACTAGTACTGTGGAATCATTTTAATTCGTGGATAACCAAAATTTTGCTGGTTCGTGGGGACGTAATTTCGTGGGTAATTGATAAATAATGTGAACAGCATAATATTTATAATGATTAATAGGAAAATAAAACATGTTCATGGGGACATAAATTTGTGGATAAGAGTGATCCACGAAATCCATGAACATTGATCCTGCACGAACAATGATGATTCCACAGTATTTCACATTTTATACTAAACAAGATTGCTCTTCAGTTTTTGTGCAAGAAGTTGTTAAAGCAATATCTTGACATACAGAAGAAAACAGGTTCTGAATCAGTTCATATATTAGGATAGCTGAATTGACACATCTTTTAACTCTTTTCTCAAATTCTCATCTGACTTTTATGTCTCAAAATCATCGTCTCGAAATTAATGTTCATATTAAATACCTTAATATTCAGTGCTAAGACTAAACATCTTTTCATTCACTGATCTTAATTGCTACATTGACACCTATAATGACCTCGATAACAATAATAACAGCAATACGCACAAGCCATTTAAATTTTCCAGGAAGGTCTACACGAAATTACCGGTACCAGCCAGCTTCATTGACACCTAATTGTATACACGACAGATATTTTGAACTTTCAAGAGTGAAATAGATATGCATGCAGGGCTCACACTGGGTTGAAAAAAAGTGTAGCCACTTTTTGTACAAATGATGTTTTGCGTCAGCGAAATATCTTTTGCACAGACATGTGTTTAATGAAGACCCAGATTTTACTACAAGAAATCAAGAACTTTGAGATATTGAAAGTTCAAGAGTAAATTTGCTTCATTAGCAAGAAGAAGAAAAAATCATAACTTAGACATCATAACTTGACGAGATTGGAGTTTGAGTCATCGAGATTCACCTGAATTCTATAAATCATAAACCTGCAAGTCTATGCATTACCTGTGTTATCAGCTCCTCTTGGTATTATCACATCAGCATATTTTTTGGTCTGAAAAATAAAGGAATGAATTATATGTCACTTCTTGAAGAGCAACACAACAGCAAAATTATAACATTCATTTAGCTTCAATAAATACTGGATTTCTATTTAAATACTGGCATTTTATTTACAGAAGACTTAATATGTACTGTCGTCTGACCGACCCTATTTTTTCACCCTGACCCTATCACTTTTTGGTGGAAAATTTTGTAATTTTCCGAAAATTTGGTCTCTCTCCAGAGCCTAACTGACTATTACCCCACTTGTGCATAACATAACAACATCCAAAGCAGTTGACAAGTGCTGTTTAAAAATTGTAAACATACAATAATTGCACAATGATAATACATACATGTATAACTCATTGACTCAATAGCAACAAAATTTTTAAAATCCGACCTACCGACCCTATTTTTTCCCAGCAGGTGACAGTAAATACACAATTTTTTTTTTGGCCTAATGTAACTTTACATGTTAAACCAATTGTATTTTAATCTTCTTTCATCATAATACTTATGTTTAATGTTCTTATATTAAAGCGTTTCGACCTTTCGCCGGGCAGCAGAGTATTCGTATTGAAGGGAACTTACTGGGAGACAGAATTCTTCAAACGCTGGCTTGACTAGAGTAGTGTATTGGTGGAGTATGTTCTCTATGTCTCTCCCTCTCTCTTTTGTATCTCTGAGTACTGAAAGTGTCAAACGTAAAAATCAGATCATAATTCAACACTCAACAATAATGTTACTTTAGATGACATTGTGTACATTTTTATCTTCAAAACACTTAAGATAATCAACACACTGAAATAGGAAAACAAGAGTTGTCAGAAGACAACATAGCTCGCCGGGCAGCATGACTATCTAATATATTCCCCCTTTAGGTAAAAGTCCAAGGTCAATAGCTCTGGTAGTGAATAAAATGTCTTGAAAAGATACATAATATTTGTATTAGAAATGTCAAAGCCCTAGCTATCCTTCTTTGTTCAAAAGATAAAACTCCAGGTTTGAGTTTTGAAAATTATTTCAAAGTCCATATCAAGGATAACTAGGTCATAAATCTTGTTTTATATACCAATAGAGAGCATCTATATGTGAAATGTCAAAGCACTATCCCTCTTCATTTGGAAGATATTGCTCATATTAAAGTGTTTGAAAAGTAGGTCAAAATCTAACACCAGGGTCACTAGGTCAAAAGTCTTCGTACCAAAACAAAGGATTCTTCATGAGCATTTAAATGTACTAAATCAAAGCCGTCTCATCCTTGGTTCGAAAGATATAACCCTAGTTAAAGTTTTTGAAAAGCAAGTCAAAGTGTAAGGTCAAGGTCCCTAGGTCAAAAAGTTGTAGGTATCAATACAAAGGTCTTCTGATGAGGCATCTATATGTGAAATATCAAAGCTCTAATCCCCTTAGTTCAAATGATATAGTCCAGGTAAGAGTTTTTAATAAAGTAGGTCAAAGTCCAAGGTCAATGTCACGAGGGCAAACCTCTTGGTTCTAAAACAAAGGTCTCTTGATGAGGCATCTATACAAAAAATATTAAAGCCCTATTTCTTTTAGTTCAAAAGATATAGCCTAGGTTAAAGTTTTTTGAAAAGTAGTAAGTCCAAGGTCGCTAGGTAAAAAGTCTTGGTACAAAAACAAAGCCCCTATCATGAGACATCTATATGTGAAATATCAAAGTCCTATTCCCCTTAGTTTAAAAAATATAGCCCAGGTTAAAGTTTTTGAAAAGTAAGTCCAAGGTCACTAGTCTTGGTACCAAAATAAAGGTCTCATCATGAGGCATCTATACATGAAATATCAAAGCCCTATTCTCCTTAGTTCAAAAGATATAGCCCAGGTAAAAGTATTTGAAAAGTAGGTCAAAGTCCAACGGCAAAAGTCTAGGTACAAACACAAAGGTCGCCTGATGAGGCATCTATACATGAAATATCAAAGCCCTATTCTCCTTAGTTCAAAAGATATAGCCCAGGTTAAAGTATTTGAAAAGTAGAATAAAGTCCAACTTTCAGTGAAGGTCAAAAGTCTTGGTACCAAAACAAAGGTCTCATCATGAGGCATCTATATGTGAAATATCAAAGCCCTGCTCCCCCTTGGTTCAAAAGATATAGACCAGGTTAAAGTTTTTTCCTTAAAGTGTGACGCCGACACCGGGGTCATGACAATAACTCTCCGGACATTTGTCCTGGCGAGCTAATAAAGGGAACTTTCATTGACACTACAGTAAAGGCAGAAAAATCACATCTGAGGTCCACTGTAATAAAAGTGGTGGTCTTGATATACCAATTTGTTTTACATCACAACGATAATTTTTCACATGTACAGTACATGTCACTACTATTTGTAGGCAAAGTATCACATATTTAGACCTATGCTTATTGCTTCCAATTAGAAGGTCATATCTGTAAGACCCATGTCTTTCATTCCTAAACAAGATGTGTTTGTGAAACCACTGATGCACCCGGATTTCACATGCCAGTAAAAGGGGCTTGCCAAAAGGATTATGCATGCGTTTTTGAAAAGTAGGTCAAACTTCAAGGTCAGGAGGTCAAAAATTTTGGTACCAGTAGAAAGGGCTTGTCATAAGGAACACACATGTAATATGAAAGTCCCACCACTTGCCGTCAAAAGTTATGGCCAAAGTTAAAGTTTTTGAACAGGAGGTCAAAAATTTTGGTACCAGTAGAAAGGGCTTGTTATAAGGAACACACATGTGAAATTTGAAGGTCCCATCACTTGCCATCCAAAAGTTATGGCCAATGTTAAAGTTTTTGAAAAGAAGGTCAAACTTCAAGGTCAAGGTCAGAAGGTCAAAAATTTTGGTACCAGTAGAAAGGGCTTGTTAAAGGACACACATGTGAAATTTGAAGTCCCATCACTTGCCATCCAAAAGTTATGGCCAATGTTAAAGTTTTTGAAAAGTAGGTCAAACTTCAAGGTCAGGAGGTCAAAAATGTTGGTACTAGTAGAAAGGGCTTGTCATAAGGAACACACATGCGTACATGTAATATGAAAGACCCATCACTTGCCATTCAAAAGTTAGGCCAATGTTAAAGTTTTTGCAGACAAACGGACAGACCAAAAACTATATGGCACCCCGAATCGAAGATTCCGGGGGCATAAAAAGCATATGGCAAACGAACAATAACTACCAGGTAACCTATTTTACAATACAAATTGACCGTGGCACGATTTCCTTGACTACTACAACATGAAACCCTAGATGATTTAGACATTTCTACACTGTAACTGAGGGTCACCTATACCAAATCTTCAAAGTATAGTATACTTTTTCAAAGTATACATGTTTCAAAGTGTCCTTTATTATAATTTTGAATAGATATATTATATCACAAAAATGTTCAATTGATATGACAAAACAAAAATTTGAGAGAGAGATAGTACAGTGTACCTCTTCTGGCTAATCTTGTATCTGGATCTGTGTCCACAAAAAGCTTCATGTGATACATGTCTCGAAGTTCTTTGAAATAAAACACCAAGATGCCCTCAAAGAGGACAACATCAGCAGGATAAACAGTATGCCATTGCTCATCTCTACAAGTAGTCAGATAGAGAGGAAATTAGACAAAAATTCCACACTGTTCATGTCTATTCAAAGAATGCTTAGAAATTTTTCGAAATATGTTTGATTGCTTTCAGAAAGGCACATGCACATCTTCAATGTGTCCATAAAAAAATGTATCAAGTTTGTGGAATGTCAAGCTAGGCCTGTGAAAGGAGTTGGTTACACAATTTGAAAATAGGTATCATGTATTCAAAACATGCCTTAAAAATGACAAAGTTCAACTACATGTAAATTTTTCTGTAAAATTTAGTATCACTTTCAAAAAGGCATATGCACATCTTCAATGTGTCCATAACAAATGCGCAAAGTTTGAAGAATGTCAAGTTAAAGGTGTGAGAGGAGTTGATTACACAAAATAGGCACCCTATTTCAGGGATGCCCGCCCACCTGCTTTACATCATACTGTGAGCTGGATGCTCGTGCAACCTGGACAATGAATCTTTTCTCAGATATTACAAAAAAACTTTGATTATCCAAAACTTATCTGCATTTATGCAAATCAAACTTGATCATGACAACACTTTCAGCATTCCTTTCATTGATAGAATTGAAATTTGTCACTGGAAACTTATTGACCAAGTGGACAAAAATACTTCCTCTTTTGCTCACCCACAAGGAAAATTACTCACCATAGGCGAGCATTAAGTTTTAACTCCAAAAACAAAGACAGTCACTACAATGTATATCAACCATGTGACCAGCATTCTCCCTATTCTTATTCAATGACAGCTAGCATTGCCACTGGAATACACACCTGGCATTTTTCACATAGTTATACTGGGGCAATTTCACTGTCTTTCCAGCTACCAAATCTTTCAATGTGTTCAACATGAATTCAAAATCAAAAGCATCTGAAAAGAGAATGACTATGTGAATGATAACCTAATTAAAGTAATTAAGTTAACACTTAAATATGAATTCAAAATAATGGTATACGTATGTGTGTTACATGAAATAGAACTGCATATATATGTTCACTCATAACACAAACAACTATAAATGAGAATGAACACAGAGAGGGTGTGTACCTGGATGATCGAAGTTAAATTCTCCCTTCAGCGCTTTAGCATTTTCTTGTTCTGTGAGCTCACGATAAAATGTGTCCTGGTTGATGATGACCACCTGTCTCTGTCGATGGTCCACATCATCCTGACCCAGCTGCTGCATGATTTTGGCACAAACCGAGGACTACATAGAAATATTGTAAGAAATGTACACCTCACTTACAAATCTGCTGAACAGTATCATATTTACTTGTTCATCCTTTATTTTGATATTTAGTGTTCAATAATAGGGACATAACACAGATCTCAATTTAACAGGTCCAGCACAAATCTCTTCCCGTATTTAAGCGTATATAGCGTTATCAAAAGCTATATAGTAGATCAGAGCATTTTGAAATAGCTTGATTTAGCTATTTTAAACCTTTCATCCAAATTAATTCTGACAAGGCAGAAAAGTGGAATTTTCACTGAGTGAACACATTCATTACTTGCATGACTTCCAATGTCTAAGAACAGTCGTGTATACAAGCAATTTCCGAAGACTTTTTCCAAACTATAGGTCCTTTGAAAAAGACAGTTTAAATGAGAATGAAGATATTTTAAAAAATTGCCAAGCAACATCTTTTAAGCATCACCACTTGAGGTGCTCAGAAAACCAACAGTGTCCAGAATAAAAGTGAGATACTAGAGATACAAAAAAGAAGTCAAAGGATGATCAAGGGCGCGAACGGATTCCCAAATAAATATACCGGCGAAAAGTTTACAAGCGATACATGAATGCCCTCCATTCTGGGAATCATCAGCTACTTTAACATGCTTCAACGCACACAGGATAGTAGACAGTGTGGAAACAAAGCGAGTATATTGGGGCTTTTATGCACAGTTAAATAGTTGTGGTTCAACAAGGGAAAACGTAACTTTTAGTCGATGACAACTCTAAAAGTAGAACGTCGAATATGTGGACTCTAGCAAGGTAGTTTCAAAAGCACTAAACATGTTTCAATGAAAATTAATCTGCCGACTTTTTAGCAAATTGGGCCCATTGCATGAAAGGCCCTCCGTCTTGAGGAAACCCAAGTCTTATAATTTCACTCTAAAATAGCTAAATTCAAGTATTTCAAATAGCTTGATTTAGCATTTAGCTTGATATAGGCAGAGCCGGGTTGGACCTGGAATATACTAAAGTAAATAAAGAGATTGTGCTGGACCTGTTTAAGTATGTATCGATATACAGATCAGGGGGGAAAACAACATAAAATTGGGGATAAATTTCATAATGTAGGTCTAAGAAATGACACATGGCATTGAATTTTACTTTTCCAGAGGCAGTTCCACCAGCTACTCCAATAACAAACGGCCTTGGAACCCTCTCTCTGTCGTATCCATTTTTTCTCTGCCCATTGTTCGAACATCCTGATCTGCTAGCTGCAGCCATCCTCATCTGAAATGTGGAGTTTGTTGCAAAATATCTACAGAAATTCAAACATTTTTGCCGCAAGATCATAACTGATCCCAGGATAAGACCTTTGAGTTAGCGTGAATAAATTCAAAGACACATGACGCAATAAAAATAGCACTCACATGGTTTTTTGTTGATTTTTACGACATTCTCTAAAATGCGAATCATTTACGGCAACTGCAATATATTAGGTCGTACTTTAATTATGTCGTGATGTCTTTTACAGTACCTGTGAACATTGACATTCATAT